>CM017197.1:12104064-12141564 GCA_004837865.1 Musa balbisiana | reverse complement strand
CCGCCGACAAGATGGAAGGGCGCCTGCGAGAACTTTAAATGCAATAAGTACACACCTACTATGCTCTCATTCATCATCTCTGTTATTGCTTGCATGAATCACTTATCTAAGACCTGCTGTCCTATGTTAGCAAAATCATTGGAGCACGTTACTACAACAGTTATAATGACACGACTCATGAAGCTTCTCCACGAGACTATGATGGTCATGGCACCCACACTGCCTCAACCGTCGCAGGAAGAAGCGTGCATAACGTCAGCCTATACGGCCTTGCTGGAGGGATGGCCAGAGGCGCGGTGCCTTCTGCTAGACTTGCGATATACAAAGTCTGCTGGCCGGCGGGGTGTGCAGGTGAAGACTTGTTGGCTGCCTTTGACCATGCGATCGCAGATGGGGTGGACATCATCTCCATCTCGATCGGTAGCAAACGTGCGAGCGACTACTTTGAGGATCCGATAGCTATTGGTGCATTCCACGCGATGAAGAAGGGGATTCTCACATCAGCCTCTGGTGGCAACGAAGGGCGCAGTGGTCGTGGCACGGTAGGCAATGTTGCGCCATGGATGCTTGTGTCAGCTGCAAGCAGCATCGATCGTCGCATCATAGACACATTAGTTAGCGGAGATCGAAGGACCATTGTGGTGAGTTATTTCATCTCTCTCTCTCTCTCTCTCTCTCTCTCTCTCTCTCTCTCTCTCTACAATTGACGAAAGTTCTGATTCATTTGACAGGGAGCTTCCATCAACACATTCCCTACACAAAATAAATCTTACCCCTTTATATACTTTGGAAATGGGACATTTCCACCGAGGTAACATGGTTGAGATCATTGTCAGGAGCTTAGTGTGTTGTAATCAATTTGGCGATCTTTTACCGATTAGTTAACATTTGCAGCGATTGCACTCAACTGGACAAGAATTTGGTGAAAGGCAAAATAGTTTTGTGTGGATCTCCTGATGATGGATCAGGGCCTTTGCTTGCTGGGGCTGAAGGCGCGGTGATGTTGGATAAAACGATACTCGATAGTTCAGATACATTTCCTCTCCCAGCTCTTCTAGTTGGCTACTCCGAAGGCAAGAAACTGATGGAGTACATAAGAAAGACCAAGTAAGCTCAACTCTCTTTATAACAAGTTCACATAAACATCATCAACTGTGCTTATATTTTGTTGTGGATTCAGGAATCCCGTGGCCAATATACACAAGAGTAAAGCAGTGTTTGATTCCAAAGCTCCAGTCGTTGCTTCCTTCTCATCCAGAGGGCCCAACATGATCACACTCAACATCTTGAAGGTAATCCTACTCGATTCACATGTCTTTTGTTGTATATTCATGATCATATTTGAGTAATCATGTTGAGACGATGTGAATGTAGCCTGATATAAGCGCTCCTGGAGTCGAGATTTTGGCCGCCTGGTCACCCGAAGCCTCCATGTCAAGCTACCCTAATGACACGCGCTCTGTAATGTACAACATCATATCAGGAACTTCCATGGCCTGCCCTCATGTGACCGGCGCCGCCGCTTTCCTCAAGTCATTCCACCCCGAGTGGTCTCCTGCTGCCATCATGTCTGCTCTAATGACAACAGGTAATTAATCTATCAAAGATCTTAGATTAATGGAGATCGATTTGACATCACAACTAACCACTGCTAATGGCATCTCCAACGCAGCCACCCCCATGAATCCTTCCCTGCATCGAGATGCAGAACTCGCGTACGGAGCCGGGCAACTCAATCCAATAAAGGCACTTGATCCAGGTTTAGTGTACGATGCTTCAGAGAAGGACTACGTGCAGATGTTGTGTGATGAAGGTTACAATGCATCTACAATAAGGCTTATAACCGGAGATAATAGCAGCTGTTCAGGTGCTTCCACGAGAAGCATAAGTGATCTGAACTACCCTTCGATGGCTTTATATGTCAAACCGGATGAGCAAGTCAGAGGAAAGTTCTCAAGGACAGTTACCAACGTTGGCGATGCAAATTCTACATACAAGGCAGTGATCAAAACTGATCCAAACATTAAAGTGAGTCTGAGTCCCACGGTGTTGTCATTTAAAAGAAGATATGGGAAACAACAGTTCATAGTGAGAGTTTCCGGAGGACCATTAGTGTTGAATTCTATCGCCTCAGCTGCCATCACTTGGTCGGATGGCAAGCACAGTGTGAGAAGTCCAATCAGCATCTTCACAGATTTCACTGTTTAATTTTATGGTAGATTCATGATGCTTGGGGAAGTGTTGTTATTGATGTTGTGTTCTTGAAATTGACTGGAATACATAATAATTCTTTGATTAATAATACAAGATTCTTTCATGTCAAGATTATCAGCAAAGTTTGATGTCTTAATTAATGAATCGAGACCCATACCAATCAATATACACCGGCATATCCATGCACGATATGTTGGTGTACATCATAGTATAAAGAAAGAAAAGAGTGAAAGGGAGATAAGTTCCAAACACGGGCTGACGTCACAACACCGAGGTGACAGACAGTAAGATCTTTGGCAGTCATAGGTTGCACCAAGAAACAAGTTAATGTTCAAAAAGTAAACATAGAACGAACATCAAGAAACACTATTTAGAGATTAAATTTAAGATGAAGATAAACAATCAAAGCAACTAAAACATATAGTGAGGTTTTCTTTTTTGTTTCTGTTCT
Organism: Musa balbisiana; assembly: GCA_004837865.1. Classification (NCBI taxonomy): domain Eukaryota; kingdom Viridiplantae; phylum Streptophyta; class Magnoliopsida; order Zingiberales; family Musaceae; genus Musa; species Musa balbisiana. The sequence continues at coordinate 12,138,899 of CM017197.1, read as the reverse complement.
GGAAAATTAAATATTGAAAAGTGTATCTTGCTCAAGAATTGAAATGAAATAAGGTTTATCATCAAAGACAATCATCTGCGTGATTGAAATTTCTTTCCTTGCTGTTAGTATAACATGTTTATGACCACCAGGTTAACATATAGAAAACATCCGATGAAACCAGTATCCTGTTCATCGTGAGTAGGTCCATTTGCTTGGAAAACATGCTGGAATTGCATCATGCACATGGCAGATGCCAATTGAATTGACTAGAAACACACTTGGTGTTTAGGTCAAAGTTTACTTGATCTCGTTTTTCTTGCCACACAAGGATCCTAAGAATTGGTTCAACACCAAATAGAGGATCAAGCATCAGTTGGAAGCAAACGGATGAAAGAAACAATTGAATGCAAAATAAGTTACTGTGGAACGTACGGTATCTTGTAATTTCTAGCTGTCTTTAGTAGCTTCCATCATCAGGTTATATAGAGCATATCCACCACGATGGCAACCAGGCATCTTCACTGCCATTTGTTTCAAATCATCCTGATTTTTTTTGTAATTTGTGAGCATTAAATACTGGAAGTAAAAGTAACATGGATCGAGATAAAATGAAGAAGCCTATAATGTGTGGTTAAAGAAGTGCTAACTCTTAGAACTGTGAAAATCTGAGTAGACTCGTATCCATCTTGTGCACCGGAATATAATTTACAAACTTCTTTTGCCTCCAGATTGCACTTCAAAAAGAAAAAGGCTGTTGGCCTGACATTCACCACCCGACAAGAAATTCCTATAAAGAGAGGATCTGTCTGCACACAAATTAGACGAGTCACAACAAGGGTAGACCTTAAGATGCCAAAAACAATTCAAGGTCAATAGGAACACTATGCCAAAAGTCATTTTACTGCAATGTTCTTTAAATATTTTTTCTCTTGTCTATGATGTTAAAAGAAAATTAATGAATTAAATGCATTATGTTAGCATCTAGGACCATCGTCCCAAATATAAAATGGCTAATGCCAATCAGAGTTGTGCCTTGAATTTGAGACCTGTTCAGATATGTCCAACCAGTTAACCCGGAGATAATGTAACTACCAAGACCTATACAAGTGAAAATTTTCAACTTGTAGGAGCATCCAAATTACAACAAACTTTCAAGGGACACCAAAATAAACTTACTAGATCAGTAACAAGAAGCAAAAAATGATGAGCAAAATCCTAGTTCAGCAGAAAGTTAATTCCAAAAGGAAGCTGTGAGGTACTTTCTTGTTTGTCATTAATTTACATTGCACCAGATTCTGAGAATGATAAGATATAGACTAGATATTATATTTTTAGGTATATATCTACTAATGGGATGATGATCCACGTGCAAAATTTTATGGCAATCAATATTGAGATCAAGTTTTTTTTCTTTGTTTTCTGTAAATACTAGTACCCTGCATTGAACTATCCAGAATTGAGATGCTGAATCCATGAAAAGTCAAATTAAAAGCTAAAACTAAGATACATAAGAAGAAATCATTGATAAAGTTCTTTCAGATACTACATAGTCCTTGTTGCTTTGGATCTCAGGTTTTACAGAAAATTGCAGCATTCTTTGAGGATATATTATCATCTAGAGTATCACAGATATGTTAAGTGCATGCTCTATATATATAGTTTATATATATTATCATCTATAGCCTAATAATGCAAGGAAATGAAACTGCTAGATCAAACTACAAGGGCAGAGCATCACATGCTCTAGTAAAACCTGGTGATTAAGTCTTACCAGCGAATTTGCAGGAAGACCAATTTCTTCAACCACCTCACGAATGATACCATCAAACATTTCCATGGAAACTTTATGATTCAGAAGTTCAGATTCTGTCTGGCCTTTGTCAGTCAGATGGGCTGAAATTCCAATTCATAATAAGAGTATGTCAGTTAGGTTTCTTCACAAAAGCTTGGTGCATGCTTTATGTAATCTGGCCAGTTAAGTAGCATGAATCAAAATGCTGTATCTGCTTTACTGTGTTCTTGTCCATGTTCACTAATTGGTTAATGATAATCTATAGGCAAGGTTTAATGCATAATCTTGTTTGATCTGACATTTAAGTCTGTTCGTGATAGTATTTAATGAGATAATAAATGGGAGGGACCTTAAGTATCATGCAAGAGTAATTCTGAATGGAATGCTAGAATCTGAAAGATATGTGGCTGATGTTTATTAATCTTAACTTTTATATTTCTCACTTTCTAATTGCAGATACATGATTTCCTCAAACATTGGTGAAGTTGCCTCCATTTTTTTAACAGCAGCTTTAGGTATTCCAGAGGGACTGATACAGGTTCAACTTTTGTGGGTCAATCTTGTCACGGATGGCCCTCCTGCAACCCACCTGATAAAGATATTATGAAGAAACCACCTCGAAGGAGTGACGACTCATTGATTACTGCATGGATTTTATTCCGTTATATGGTAAATCTTCTTCTTGCTCGTTCTTTGTCACAAGCAATGCGTCAACTTATTTTGTGTATCTCATCTTCGTTTATGTATATGTATCTCGTATGCTCGTTTTTGTAGCAAAATATTCTTTATTCTTCTTCCAACTCTGAAAAAACTAAGGGCCTCTTCAGTGTTGCTTTTTTTTCTCTCCAAAAGAAAGCTTGAATATTGATGAAACAAGCACAGCTTATTACTTTATTTCTATGCTATTGTCTTTGTAGTTCTTCTTTTATGTGACGCTAAAGATTTTTGTGACTTTTAAGATTCAGACTTTTGTAATGGCGCTGAGGTTGTTGATGCATATATTTTTCTAATTTCATCTTTTACTGAATACATATATGCTCATACAATTCATCTGATCATTTCAACTGACCCATTGAAATCCATATGTAGGTAGGTCATTGGGCTTTATGTGGGGATTGCTACAGTTGGTATCTTCACTAAATGGTGTACTCATGGTTCTTTTATGGGAATCCACTTTAGTGGTGATGGCCACACCCTTGTAACCAACCTATTCACAGCTTTCTAACTGGGGGGAATGCTCCTCGTGGGAGGGCTTCAAGGTCTCTCCATTCACTGCTGGAGCACGACAATTCACCTTTGATGCTAATCCCTGTGACTATTTCCAGACTGGTAAAGTGAAGGCAATGACCCTTTCGCTGTCTGTCTTGGTGGCCATTGAGATGTTCAATTCACTTAATGCATTATCTGAAGATGGGAGCCTCCTGAGCATGCCTCCATGGGTCAACCCATGGCTTATTACTTTTTTTTTTTTTTTGATAGAGATTGATAAGGAAAAAATAGACAACTCTAAATAATTTGCCAAACTGTCTTTTTTAATAGGAAGACCCTTTACCCATCAAATTTGACTTTTTTATATTTTTTGAGAGAGATCGATAAGGAAAAAATAGACAACTCTAAACAATTTGTCAAACTGTCTTTTTTAATAGGAAGACCCTTTACCCATCAAATTTGACTTTTTTATATTTTTTGAGAGAGATCGATAAGGAAAAAATAGACAACTCTAAACAATTTGCCAAACTGTCTTTTTTAATAGGAAGACCCTTTACCCATCAAATTTGACTTTTTGTATTTTTTTTTGAGAGAGATCGATAAGGAAAAAATAGACAACTCTAAACAATTTGCCAAACTGTCTTTTTTAATAGGAAGACCCTTTACCCATCAAATTTGACTTTTTTATATTTTTTGAGAGAGATCGATAAGGAAAAAATAGACAACTCTAAACAATTTGCCAAACTGTCTTTTTTAATAGGAAGACCCTTTACCCATCAAATTTGACTTTTTGTATTTTTTTTGAGAGAGATAGATAGGGAAAGAATAGACAACTCTAAATAACATGCCAATAGAATTGGATATTTCCTGTCCATGTTTGATACATTTCCAAGCAATTTCCACTGCATTATTTTGACGCCCCCACACATGCAGAACTTAGAACAGATCTTATCGTGGCCTTCTAAAGAGACTCGGAAACCTATATATGGTACACTCATGGTTCATAATATACATACATATATAACATTTCGTCTTTAATAAAGATAATAGAACATGAGGTGTTGTAATTATAACTGATGTTGTGTGATTGCATGTGTTGTGACATCAAAGAAACAGTTAAGTATTTATTAGTCAAGTCTAGTTGAAGATACAGAGTTGAAGCAGCTAAAATATAATGGAAGGGTCTCTTTCTTTGTTGTTCTGGTCAATTGAAGATTAAAAAGTGTGTCTAGCACAAGAAATGAAATGGAATAAGGTTTTCTTTATCACATATACAGTCATCTGTCTTGTTGCTTGAATAACTTGCTGAAGACCAGGTTATCATATGGATAATATGGGATGGTCAACATGACGTCGAGTAATAATTGGACTAATCTGATTTTAATGTACGTTGTGCCACCATTTAATTGGTCACCATTAAAGTACGTTGTGGTGGATGTAACAATCGTAAACTTGAGTTTGAAGTATTTTAAATCAGTGATTTAGATGGCTTCGTTATTCCATAAGTTGGATTGTGACAATTCGAAAGCCCCAAAACTAGATGAATACACACGAATACAAAGAGAGAATGTGGAGTCGAATACAAAGAGAGCTCCACTCTATCGCACACAAATGCTTGATACAGACACTTGAGAAATAGTCCTTTTGTTTTCGTCGATGCTCATCACACGAATGGAAGTGCTTCTCCGTGTATGTGGCAAAGACTTGGTCATCATGTACCGACCAAAACCAAATCTATGGAGTGTTGCAGGTATTACTTTCTCTCATCTCTTTCGGTAATAACCCGTTTATTTAGATAACTCGCTGGCAAACAGTATACGAAATCCATGAATTATATGCAGTCCAAATGTTTAATTGCCTTCCATCCTTGTGCCAGTTCTTAATTCCCTGAGGACTTGTTATAACAAGTCGTAAGGCCAAAGAACATGGTTTGAAGGATTCATCACCATCACTTTCATGATTGGTAGGCAAATCATCTCAATCAAGGAAACGATCAGAGAACATTAGCAGCAGAACTTGGACGACGTCTTACCGTGTCCATTAAGGAGACTTGGAAACCTATATATAAGGCATAAGACATGAATTCATGAAGCATAGGAAACCTCGACATGGCCGTCATCAGCTCTTCAACGCAAATACTGTTCTCGCTTCCCGTCCTCATCTCCTTTTCTCTGCTCATATCCATCGCTAGTGCCGACCAAGAAAGAAAGGTGAGAAATTACTATAAGACATATATCCATGACCGACATGGAATGACTTGATCTATCTTGCAGGTTTACATTGTGTACATGGGAGATTCGCCCTCTTCGGATTACTCAGCACAGCCCCACCATAATCTACTAAATCAAGTGCTTGAGGGCCTGTAATTATTCTTCTCTCCTGCAAAAACTTAACGAGTTTGAAGGATTACTCACTTGATTTTATGACTTTCTCTATCTGATGTAGTTCTTCCACAAAGTCTTTGATCCATAGCTACAGAAGCTTCAATGGACTTGCAGCAAGACTTACTGCCAAAGAGAAAGAAAGAATAGCTCGTATACATACTTGACATAAGCATACTTACCACCATAATTCTAGCTGGTAGTCACTCTCTCTATCTATCTTAAATACCATTCTTGTATGTAGGAATCAAGGGTGTTGTTTCGGTATTCCCAAGCAAAAACTTACAACCCAGCACAACGAGGTCATGGGATTTCTTAAGCTTCCCTGAGAGCGTGAAACGAAACTTGCCATTGGAGAGAGATATCATCGTTGGTGTGATCGATACTGGTATTTGGCCGGAATCTGCATCTTTCAGGGACGAAGGATTTGGACCTCCGCCGACAAGATGGAAGGGCGCCTGCGAGAACTTTAAATGCAATAAGTACACACCTACTATGCTCTCATTCATCATCTCTGTTATTGCTTGCATGAATCACTTATCTAAGACCTGCTGTCTTATGTTAGCAAAATCATTGGAGCACGTTACTACAACAGTTATAATGACACGACTCATGAAGCTTCTCCACGAGACTATGTTGGTCATGGCACCCACACCGCCTCAACCGTGGCAGGAAGAAGCGTGCATAACGTCAGCCTATACGGCCTTGCTGGAGGGATGGCCAGAGGCGCGGTGCCTTCTGCTAGACTTGCGATATACAAAGTCTGCTGGTCGACGGGGTGTGCAAGTGAAGACTCATTGGCTGCCTTTGACCATGCGATCGTAGATGGGGTGGACATCATCTCCATCTCGATCGGTAGCGAACGTGCGAGTGACTATTTCGAGGATACCATAGCTATTGGTGCATTCCATGCGATGAAGAAGGGGATTCTCACATCAGCCTCTGGTGGCAACGAAGGGCGCAGTGGTCGTGGCACGGTAGGCAATGTTGCGCCATGGATGCTTGTGTCAGCTGCAAGCAGCATCGATCGTCGCATCATAGACACATTAGTTAGCGGAGATCGAAGGACCATTGTGGTGAGTTATTTCATCTCTCTCTCTCTCTCTCTCTCTCTCTCTCTCTCTCTCTCTCTCTCTCTTTCTCTCTACAATTGATGAAAGTTGTGATTCATTTGACAGGGAGCTTCCATCAACACATTCCCTACACAAAATAAATCTTACCCCTTTATATACTTTGGTAACGGGACATTTCCACCGAGGTAACATGGTTGAGATCATTGTCAGGAGCTTAGTGTGTTGAAATCAATTTGGCGATCTTTTACCGATTAGTTCACATTTGCAGCGATTGCACTCAACTGGACAAGAATTTGGTGAAAGGCAAAATAGTTTTGTGTGGATCTCCTGATGATGGATCAGGGCCTTTGCTTGCTGGGGCTGAAGGCGCGGTGATGTTGGATAAAACGATACTCGATAGTTCAGATACATTTCCTCTCCCAGCTCTTCTAGTTGGCTACTCCGAAGGCAAGAAACTGATGGAGTACATAAGAAAGACCAAGTAAGCTCAACTCTCTTTATAACAAGTTCACATAAACATCATCAACTGTGCTTATATTTTGTTGTGGATTCAGGAATCCCGTGGCCAATATACACAAGAGTAAAGCAGTGTTTGATTCTAAAGCTCCAGTCGTTGCTTCCTTCTCATCCAGAGGGCCCAACATGATCACACTCAACATCTTGAAGGTAATCCTACTCGATTCAGATGTCTTTTGTTGTATATTCATGATCATATTTGAGTAATCATGTTGAGACGATGTGAATGTAGCCTGATATAAGCGCTCCTGGAGTCGAGATTTTGGCCGCCTGGTCACCCGAAGCCTCCATGTCAAGCTACCCTAATGACACGCGCTCTGTAATGTACAACATCATATCAGGAACTTCCATGGCCTGCCCTCATGTGACCAGCGCCGCCGCTTTCCTCAAGTCATTCCACCCCGAGTGGTCTCCTGCTGCCATCATGTCTGCTCTAATGACAACAGGTAATTAATCTATCAAAGATCTTAGATTAATGGAGATCGATTTGACATCACAACTAACCACTGCTAATGGCATCTCCAACGCAGCCACCCCCATGAATCCTTCCCTGCATCGAGATGCAGAACTCGCGTACGGAGCCGGGCAACTCAATCCAATAAAGGCACTTGATCCAGGTCTAGTGTATGATGCTTCAGAGAAGGACTACGTGCAGATGTTGTGTGATGAAGGTTACAATGCATCTACAATAAGGCTTATAACCGGAGATAATAGCAGCTGTTCAGGTGCTTCCACGAGAAGCATAAGTGATCTGAACTACCCTTCGATGGCTTTATATGTCAAACCGGATGAGCAAGTCAGAGGAAAGTTCTCAAGGACAGTTACCAACGTTGGCGATGCAAATTCTACATACAAGGCAGTGATCAAAACAGATCCAAACATTAAAGTGAGTCTGAGTCCCACGGTGTTGTCATTTAAAAGAAGATATGGGAAACAACAGTTCATTGTGAGAGTTTCCGGAGGACCATTAGTGTTGAATTCTCTCGCCTCAGCTGCCATCACTTGGTCGGATGGCAAGCACAGTGTGAGAAGTCCAATCAGCGTCTTCACAGATTTTACTGTTTAATTTTATGGTAGATTCATGATGCTTGGGGAAGTGTTGTTATTGATGTTGTGTTCTTGAAATTGACTGGAATACATAATAATTCTTTGATCAATAATACAAGATTCTTTCATGTCAAGATTACCAGCAAAGTTTGATGTTTCAATTAATGAATCTAGACCCATACCAATAACAATATACACCGGCATATCCATGCACGATACGTCGGTGTATGTCATAGTATAAAGAAAGAACAGAGGAAAAGGAAGATGAGTTCCAAACTCGGGCTGACGAAACGACACCGAGGTGACAGACAGTAAGATCTTTGGCAGTCATAGGTTGCACCAAGAAACAAGTTAATGTTCAAAAAGTAAACATAGAAGGAACATCAAGAAACACTATTTAGATATTAAATTTAAGATGAAGATAAACAATCAAAGCAACTAAAACATATAGTGAGGTTTTCTTTTTTCTTTTTGTTCTGGAAAATAAAATATTGAAAAGTGTATCTTGCTCAAGAATTGAAATGAAATAAGGTATCATCAAAGACAATCACTTGTGTGATTGAAATTTCTTTCCTTGCTGTTAGTATAACATGTTTATGACCACCAGGTTTACATATAGAAAACATCCGATGAAACCAGTATCCCATTCATCGGGTGTAGGTCCATTTGCTTGGAAAACATGCTGGAATTGCATCATGCACATGGTAGATGCCAATTGAATTGACTAGAAACACACTTGGTGTTTAGGTCAAAGTTTACTTGATCTCGTTTTTCTTGCCACACAAGGATCCTAAGAATTGGTTCAACACCAAATAGAGGATCAAGCATCAGTTGGAAGCAAACGGATGAAAGAAACAATTGAATGCAAAATAAGTTACTGTGGAACGTACGGTATCTTGTAATTTCTAGCTGTCTTTAGTAGCTTCCATCATCAGGTTATATAGAGCATATCCACCACGATGGCAACCAGGCATCTTCACTGCCATTTGTTTCAAATCATCCTGATTTTTTTTGTAACTTGTGAGCATTAAATACTGGAAGTAAAAGTTACATGGATCGAGATAAAATGAAGAATCGTATAATGTGTGGTTAAAGAAGTGCTAACTCTTAGAACTGTGAAAATCTGAGTGGACTCGTATCCATCTTGTGCACTGGAATATAATTTACAAACTTCTTTTGCCTCCAGATTGCACTTCAAAAAGAAAAAGGCTGTTGGCCTGACATTCACCACCCGACAAGAAATTCCTATAAAGAGAGGATCTGTCTGCACACAAATTAGACGAGTCACAACAAGGGTAGACCTTAAGATGCCAAAAACAATTCAAGGTCAATAGGAACTCTATGCCAAAAGTCATTTTACTGCAATGTTCTTTAAATATTTTTTCTCTTGTCTATGATGTTAAAAGAAAATTAATGAATTAAATGCATTATGTTAGCATCTAGGACCATCGTCCCAAATATAAAATGGCTAATGCCAATCAGAGTTGTGCCTCCAATTTGAGACCTGTTCAGATATGTCCAACCAGTTAACCCGGAGATAATGTAACTACCAAGACCTATACAAGTGAAAATTTTCAACTTGTAGGAGCATGCAAATTACAACAAACTTTCAAGGGACACCTTTCAACTTGTAGGAGCATGCAAATTACAACAAACTTTCAAGGGACACCAAAATAAACTTACTAGATCAGTAACAAGAAGCAGAAAATGATGAGCAAAATCCTAGTTCAGCTGAAAGTTAATTCCAAAAGGAAGCTGCGAGGTACTTTCTTGTTTGTCATGAATTTACATTGCACCAGATTCTGAGAATGATAAGATATAGACTAGATATTATATTTTTAGGTATATATCTACTAATGGTATGATGATCCACATGCAAAATTTATGGCAATCAATATTGAGATCAAGTTTTTTTTCTTTTTTTTCTGTAAATACTAGTACCCTGCATTGAACTATCCAGAATTGAGATGCTGAATCCATGAAAATTCATATTAAAAGCTAAAACTAAGATACATAAGAAGAAATCATTGATAAAGCTGTTTCAGATACTACATAGTCCTTGTTGCTTTGGATCTCAGGTTTTACTGAAAATTTATTTCTGTGTGCAGCATTCTTTTGAGGATATATTATCATCTAGAGTATCATAGATATGTAAGTGCATGCTCTATATATATAATTTATATATATTATCATCTATAGCCTAATAATGCAAGGAAATGAAACTGCTAGATCAAACTACAAGGGCAGAGCATCACATGCTCTAGTAAAACCTGGTGATTACTTACCAGCGAATTTGCAGGAAGACCAATTTCTTCAACCACCTCACGAATGATACCATCAAACATTTCCATGGAAACTTTATGATTTAGAAGTTCAGATTCTGTCTGGCCTTTGTCAGTCAGATGGGCTGAAATTCCAATTTCTTGGGGCTGAAAAGAAAATATGACATAGATCTTAAAAATTTTGCACAATTGTCACATGATTTAAATAAACTAAAGCTTCACACTTCCATCATAAATCAAACATTATTACTTGGTAATCCATTTCCCCAAATATGTTGACTGATTTTTTTAATGCTTCATTTTCCTATAATTCCATGAGATGATAAACAGATGCATTGACATGGAGCTGATTCATTATTCCTTTAGTTGCATAATCACCAAAATATTTTCCTAGCCTTGCTTTTGTAAGCTAATACAATATAAAGTTACCTCTGAATGGCCTCCAGGGAAAACAAAATATCCTGGAAATTCACCCACATTATCGCTTCTTTGTAACACAAGAATCTTGCCATCAGATGTTTCCACTATAGCTCCATTACCCAATGGACTTGATGTATGTTGACACCCTAACGAGTCGACTAGAAAAAATGGATAAAAAAGGGTTTGGCAAGACCAGTATACAGAAATATAATGTACAACTCTTGTTCTGGATACATTTACCTGTTGAAGGAACAAGAAACCTCTCCCATAGAGGACTCAGGTTTGTGCCCACAAATGTCCTGAATGTAATACAAATTTAGAGAAACATTTTGCATTCCAGCACAAAAATCCAAAACCAACAACTCTGAACAGCTTCTTAGAAAATATGACTCGATGCTTATAGACAATCATAATAGTAGAACCAGCACACAAACAACCTAATGAGAAAATATTATAAACATTCATTGTATAAAATGTACAAATATTGAAAACTTATTACAAAAAGATTTTGGTGGTAATTGAGATGACAATCATTTTTAGTAAAACTATACATTGATCAAACTGGAATCCTACAAATGTAACAGATATCTGAATCCACTCAAAATAGTGATAAAGCATATTACCAAACTAACCAAAAATTATGCAATACTTCAACAAGACTACCAACTTGCAGAAACATATCATATACCACATTTCTCTATATTAAATGCAATGGTTTGCCAAGATCTCCATTAAAAATCTGTTGTCTGCCTAAGAGACCTTCAAAACGATATTGCTTATGTGGTTGCGAACCGAGAAATGAGTTTTTCTTACAAAACAACCGCCAACTAGTTAACATACTGAAATCAAGAAACAAACCATCAGGGTTTCCTAAACCATTATAAATATAGGAAAATGTGCTACAATCACAAGTATACATATCAACAAGGTCGAATTAAATAACATTGTAAATCAATTTCATATTCAGTATCCAGAAAGCTAACTGACAGAAATAAAATGATTACGAAAGCTTCCCAAGTACGGACAACCACAAGTATTTCACCTCAACCTCCCCATAGATTTAACAATTATCTTCTAACACTGATGTGTTTACCATAATCTACTTTAAGAAAATAGACCTTCACATTTTAACAGGAAAAGTAAATTGGACAACATGCACAACTACAAATTAGTAAGATCAAGTAAAAATTAACTCAGGAAAATGCCAGGAAAAAAAAGAATAATAATTGAGTTTAGTTATAAGATCAAATAGAATATCATGCAATTAAGACTTTGATGAAAAAAGGATATAACCTGTAATCCGTGAGACCCATGTGAAGGCAGACGGATGAAATTTGACCTGAGCCATCCACATATTCTATGGCATGACCTCCATACTGAAATACATTATATCAATCATAGTAGCAATCAATTTAGAAGTATAACTAAAACTGAAAATGTGAAAAAAATCAATTGAAAAGCAAAGTCTTCCAAAGGAGGCCATGACATATATTGTCCATTTCATAAAATTCACTTAAATAGATAGCAATAATAAAAATCTTGTAAGTGGATATTAGGATGACTCATCCTACACTTCCGAGCCTCAACTTCATCTAGATAAGTAATTTTTATACCTACCTGCTGTCAGCCTTTTAGATTTTTGCTGCAGTATACATTTTGCCAATTTTACCTTGGACAAGAAAGAGGCACCAACTCCAGAAGATTGATGTCAGATAAATAATCATTCACAAGTAACTTCGATGAAGCCTATATAATTTTCTAATTGTGCTCTATAACCAGTCATATTTGGTCAAAGTATATATAAAGATGATAAACTTTACAGTTAGCATATGCATCACTCAAAAATGTAAAGCATGTGTGTCCTATGTCCTCCATCCTTCCCTTTCATTTCTTGCCTAATCATATGCAGTATTGCAAACTCATCTATTGGAAACTAATATCAGTATGTGATGTTTCAACCAACAGATACTCGTACTACTACTTGAAAATCAAAGATTGACACATTTAAACTATAACTAGCCTCTAAAATTATGTCATCCACACTAAAATTTGTATCTACACATTCCACACAACCAACTGTGCCCAAAATTACAGTTTTCTGAGTTAGTCCATGCACAGAATATTGCAGTAACTGCAACCTATATCTTGATGGAAAATATCTTTTTTAAAATGTTTACTTTGTTTAATGCTGATATTTTTAGTAAATTATAGTTACAAAGCAGAAATTTATTTGCATTTCGACAGACAGTTCATTTCTCAAATAAATTAAATCCTACGAATTCAATTACAGAATAGTGTTAGGCTTCACCTAAAGTGTGGCTCCTCGATAATTTTATGACTCAATTATCCATTGCCAACTTGAACAGATACTAGTAATAAGTTATCGGAAGGAAAAGAAAAAAGATAACATGCAAGTTAGGCCAAAGGTAACATACTCTGAACTTTATGCCATTATATAGTGATGGATTCTGCCGAATTCGTTGGCTCCATATCTACACACATGAAACAAGAATCTCATTAGGCGACATGAATCAAGCTTCAACAAAATTTTCTTTTCCTGCCAAATCCAACTAACCAAACAATGCATTGTTGTAGTCAGTGAACCTTAAACTCTGCATGGCAACCAAAAGATGTTGCTGAAACTAGATTTACTAGGAAAACAAATAACTATAGAGGACTAAGACCTTGAACAGTCACATGTATGCTCACACGATCAGATGCACACATAAGCATAACATGTAGACATCAACATGTATAACTAAACATATATGATGTTGTATAATTTTTTTTATATGTTATACTTGATCGAAATAATTCAAGAAGGCAAATTCTCTCGGACTATAGGTGCAGAAACACTTTTTGCAAAGCAATCAACTCTTAAAGAAATGTTATCAGTGTTGCTGATCCAACCCTTATACTTTAAAGACAAGAAAACAAAAGGTTTGCCTTAGACATCTTCCCGTATAAAACTTCATTCAACAATATAATAAAAACTTGGCATACGAAACAAAATCTTAACAAAAAGAATTACTACCTCATTTATGGATTCTTCTAAATTAGCATCCGGGTGAGGGATCCGATCGTAGGACGGATCGAATTTGACAAAAACCTTCATTTAACACGTTAATTAATATTAGAATCATACAGATCCATTTGCAATAATACAAGCCTGTGTACGCGAGTTTGTTTTCTAGCCCTAGAAACATAAGAGACGCTACCCGAGAAGCGGGGAGGCCGGAGGGGCAGGAGAGGAGCAGCTTGAAGGCCGTGCCAGGATCCGTCGGATCGGTGGCTCCTGCGGCGCCTGATCCCATACAGACGGACATGATCTTTCTACGGGGGAGGACCGGGAGAAGAGTGCCAAGCTTTGGGGAAGAGAAATGGCGGAGGGGATTCACGGATGAATCAGTCTGTGATGGACAAAAAATATAATTTTAATATTTGTTTCGTTTCTAATAATTTTATCGATAAAAAGATAATTTCAAAACGAAAAGAATATTACAATTATTTTTTTCTATTACTTTTATACCGGTCCAACTGTTATGATTTTATGTATCGACAACGTTAAGACAAATGAAATTATTTCTTTCACTTTCAAAATTATAGATATCTTAATATAAATTTTTTAAGTATAGAAATTACGATACTAATAGGGTTTAAATATAAAGAATAATATATAATTAGCCTAACTAGTTAGGAATTCAATACATTTAAATCTCATTATGGGTGTCATATTATAGGTTTTTATCAATATGAACTCACAAGAGTGCAACGAAAAGTCACATATTATATATATATATACTAAAAGGTTATTCTTAAAAACAAATATATAGTGTTATAATATATTTAAAATAATAAAACACATGTTATGTGTTATGAGATTCTGACACATTTTGTTTTAATTTATTTTATTTTTTGAGAATTTTTATGAAGAAGGTAAAAAAGAGATAGTGTCAAACTTAAATTTGATCACTCATAATAACCGTAATGGAATGATATAATAAGTTCAGACTCAAAGTAGGAGCAGATCAATCAACCTGAGATGAGAGGAGGTCGTCAACGATGAATTTACAAAGAAGGATGTAAATGTTGACCTGAATGCTGGTGGTATTTATAGCTTTCAAACGTCCGAGATTCTATAAAAAGCTTAGGGTCGAAAAAAAAGGATACCACCAAAAGTTTTTTGAAATATTAAAAAGTAATGAATGTGAAAACAAAGGGAGAGAATAAGAAAGATTTGTTATAAGTAAGGTTGTTTGTAATCGTCAATAGTTAGACTTGTTATCAAACGATAAAACTACTTTGCCGAAGTGGTGATTAAGATGGCATAAATGTCGTCTTATTAGTATAATTACCTATCCAAGTGACGGCTGAGGGTGGTAGAATTGCATGATGTAACTGTTTGCTGATGTTGTGATATCAGGGAGGGTAAAAATGTAGAATGGATTTCGAAAGAAAATCGATAGAATAATTATTTAAATAGAAAATATCACATAAGATAAGGAACGAACTTTTGATGAAATTTTGATAAAAATAAAAAAAAAGTTCACCACCAAATTTAAAATCAAAATGGATACAGAAATATCACCACCCTAATGATAGTAAACAAGGATATAGAACTGAAAGCAAAAGACTTACCATTCAAGAACGCATATAAGAGATACAGAGTTCAAAAGAGCACTCCAAAAGAGCTTCTGTCAATATCCTCAGTTTCTAAAAACCCTTTCTAAGTCATAAACATGAAAATAAATACTAGTGCATAAAACAACCCTTCATGCACAGGAAATTTCGAAATTAAGTGCTTTATAGTTGCCAGCCACCTCTTTTAATATATTTCTTAGTCATAAAAAAAAGTATCATGACACAGCTTTACCTTTGTGCAAGGAATATGCCAATGAGCTATCTTATCTGAGTTGACTGAGTTGAAGATTATGAGATAATATTGTTGGCTAAAAAAATCATATTATCAGCATATATTATCAGCATAGTCCATATGAACAGATTGTAGCAAATTAGGTATAACTACTTGTTTAAATGATAACTTCCTATTTGAGGTGGTGTTCATGTGTCAATAATTTTATTATTTATCGAATGGGTGTCAAGGTTTTAGTTAAAAAAATATATTGATTTTTGTTTTATCCTAATCAAAATTACTTTTCTTTTTGTAAGTGATGCCTTTCTATTTTTTATTTTTAGAAAATTGCTAAATAGTTTCATTTCTGGCATTCCCATGTACACGAGACATTAATCCACGAAATAACACCTGCAATGCACGTGCCACTCAGATCGCCTATTTTGACGCGCTTGCCCTTCTCTCTCGGTCACTTCGCCTCGGCACTTCCGTTGAACCTCCTCGTTCGCCATCTCTCCCCAGTGGCCTGCGGGTATAGTTCTCGGCGGAGCCACTCCGGCAATCCGATCCCGTGATGAAGCAGCTCCACAAACAATCCAGCCTCAATCAGACCCAACTGATCCCCACGTACGCGGCCAAGCCGGCCAAGCCGCAGGCCCGCCCATCCTCTGCTGCTTCCTCCCCTCTGCGCGCCGCCGCCGGGTACCTACTCCGCGAACAGCGCCTCCTCTTCGTCCTCGCAGGCGCCGTAATCGCCTCCACTTTCTTCCTTCTCCACCCCTACTACCACTCCCTCTCCCGTCCCCACCCCTACGACCACCTCTCCCATCGCCTTCTCCCCACTTTCCGCCACCCCTCCTCCCCTTATTTTTCTGCGTCCGATGGCGGCGGAGGCGTCGGTGTAGGTGGCGGTGGGAGGAGGATACCAGTGGGGCTCAAGAAGCCGTCGAAGCGGATCGTGGTCACGGGGGGCGCCGGCTTCGTTGGAAGTCACCTGGTGGACAAGCTTTTGGGCAGGGGGGATAGCGTGATCGTGATCGATAATTTCTTCACGGGGAGGAAGGATAATGTAGTGCATCACTTCGGAAACCCGAGGTTTGAGCTGATCCGCCACGACGTTGTCGAGCCGATCTTGCTGGAGGTCGACGAGATCTACCATCTCGCCTGCCCGGCCTCACCCGTACACTACAAATACAACCCTATCAAGACTATCATATCCTTCTGATTTCATTGCGAGTTTTCTTTTTGCAAGATTTGTTCAATATCCGTACTTCTATCATGACACATGCCGTCGATCTCCAATGGATCTGAGGTTCTCTGAACCCATTTATTTTAGTATTTGCATGACTGAAGGGGTGGGTTGGTGGAACTAGGATTGTTTTGAATTTTTTTGATTACATCTGGTGAATTAAATAGCTTGTTTTTCTAATTACACTTGGTTAGAGTTCACATGATTTGGAGATGGTGGTTTGTAGTTTGTCTTTTGTTCTTCTTCTTATGAATTAGTGGTATGTTTTTTAATGTTGTAGCAAAGGTGATTTCTTTTGTGTAATGGAATTGTTCTAGATTCTTAACAATTTACCACAAGACAAATGTGATGGGAACGTTGAACATGTTAGGATTGGCAAAGAGAATTGGAGCTAGATTCCTGTTGACGAGTACTAGTGAGGTATATGGTGATCCACTTGAGCATCCACAGAAGGAGACATACTGGGGCCATGTCAATCCTATAGGTTGGCCAATTTATGTTCACTTTTGCTTATGCTTTTTTTAACCAGAATATGAACCCTACTAATGCACCCTTCAATGTGGGGCGTAGAGCATCTTCTATTCCCTTTCTTATTTATTATGTTCATCATGCTTATTTGTTATCCATTATTATTCACTGGATCAATGTTTTATCAGTAACATTCACTGGTCCTTAGGTGTTAGGAGCTGTTATGATGAAGGAAAGAGAACAGCAGAAACTTTGACCATGGATTACCATCGTGGTGCTGAAGTTGAGGTGATTTTGAACAACTGTATTCAAAATTAAACCTTTGCTTTCTTTTGTTGATCGTGTTGTGATATGTACTAACCAAGGAGCATGGCAATATGTGCACATGGTGATACAGTTCTGACCATAAGGTTTCCATTTTCTTACTAACTTGCATATGTTTTGTAAAATGTTTTCTAGTTAGAAAAGATCAACAAGTAACTGACATCATCTTTTATTTTTAATCATCATATCAGCATCAAATTTAAGATACTTTTTACCCTTAAACCTGAATCAATTTTTTGATGATATAGGTACATTCTCATTAGAAAACACTTCTTTGTTCACTTATATAGCGGGACATATGTCATCATTAGGGAATTGTGTGTGATATAATTACATCCATATGTAATTGTAGAATCTTGTTATTGTTTCAAATATTTATAATGTGTTTGGATATTCTACCAACAAGCAGGCTTCCTTACTATTCTTGGGAATAGAGAAAATTTTCATATCACGTTTAATTAGCTTAGTGGGCAACAAGATTTGTCTTAAGGTTATCTGCCAATGACACAAATGTCTTAGTCAATGACCAACATGGAAGCAGGCTTCAGAAAAATAGTCATCATATCTCAACTTTTTGAGCCATGCCGACACGGTAACCCTGTCAAGGAAGGATGTTAATGCTGCCCCCATGCTTGTACTATGCTGACTTGAGACCTGTTCGTCATTCCATGTTATCCACTATGTTATGCCCTCTTTCTTATATGGATGCTTTCTGAATATATTTTCCAAGTTATTCATATTAATTTAGGAATAATGTGTCTCAGTTTGTGAATTAAAAAGTTAGTTTTTGCCTTCATGTATAGAACTTCTTCAGTTGCATCTTTTTTTGCGCTTAGGGCAACAAAATTGTTGCCTCATTTCACCAGAGACGAAATCTCCTCAATAAAATTGATTTGTGACAATGCATTTTCAGGTCCGTATTGCACGGATATTCAATACATATGGACCTCGCATGTGCCTAGATGATGGCCGTGTTGTCAGCAACTTTGTTGCACAGGTAGCTTTTCTTTCAAGTGTAATATGTTCTCTTTTGATGTTTAATGTGTAATGAAACATAGTTATCATGAAGATTGAAGATGTAAAAATATCGAGATTTGATGATATTAGAATCCATACTTTGCAGGCACTTCGTAAAGAGCCCATGACAGTTTATGGTGATGGAAAGCAAACCCGAAGTTTCCAATATGTTTCAGATTTGGTACCTAATCATGTTCTACCATTTATATCATAACAGACCTAATCCCTTTCCTCTTGTCATAATATGAACCATTGCAGTGTTGCCTGAATTATTGGTTTATGATTCTAACCTTTTCTTCCTGCACTTTTGATGGTGTGCTTAAGTATTTTACCATCTTAGAAACCCAACGATGTTGATATATAGTTGTTGCTACCTGAGACATCCAATTTTGGAACTGCCCAAAACATGTCACATTTATTTTATGGTTTTCATGGTAATACATTGGGCTTGTTCAGTAAAATAATTCACCCATATTCTACCTCACTGAGTTGAACTAGTTGGACTTTTTGCTATTTGGAAGCATCAGCAAGAATGAGTCCTAGATGTAGTTGTGATGTTGTACTAGATGGTTCACGTTCCATTTAAGGTAGTTGTGTAGCCTTGTTTCCTAGAGTAAGTACATAAATCAGTTGGTCATTGCATAGTATTGGAATACTAATATTATATAAAAATAAGGGATTTGTCTGAGCAGATATACCTGAGCATGATTGCTTAATTATCAACTTCACTTCGGGTCAGTTGCTGCCTGAGCATGATTATATTAGTCCTATACTCCTATATATCACATTACCTTGTGCCATTTTAGTTTCATTATTCATATGCACATATATATTTATGTATCCTAAGATGTAGCTCAGGATTTTTGAAATGTTGGCACTAGCATGGATGCAAGTATTTCCATACGCTACATCATTGTAAGATTATGCAGTAATGGAAAAAGTACTTGACTGATTATTGTGCATAGGATCTTTCATAGCAGATGCATGTACAACACATACTTTTTATGACTGTTTGTATTGGACAATCAAGAACAGGGGTAAATGATACATTTTGGCCATGTATATAATATATTTATCTCATAGTATGTTGAAGCATGCCTATCAGTATGTAGCAATCACTTCGCAAGATCCTTCTGGATGCTTTCTATCGATAGACATTTATTATTGAGGTCCCATAACTTGCATGCTCAATTTTTCATGGAAGTCTTTGTTTAAGAAATAATCATGTTGTTTTTTGTTGTTGTTGTTGTTGTTATTGTTTATGGAGGAAAGTTGTTGTTGCTGCTATTATGTTTTATATAAGAAAACGGGGAAGAAAGAAATCTCAATATTGTTGTGATTTGAGTCTTTCCTGTGCAACACAATCTATTTCTAGCCATAAAGAATTCAAAGGGTGAGGGAGAGGGAACCGAGGTTCCCTATATATGCAGGAATTTAGCATCAGAAAATCTTTTCCGATCAAATCATGCACTTGTTGATTGCATTTACCTAATAAGTCAGAACCTGATTGAAATTTTGTTACCCATAATTTTGATTTCTCAGGTCACTTATTTTCATGCAGCATTCTCATGCCGGCAGAGTAACATACATGAATCATTAACAATGTCCTAAAATCCAAACTTGCTAGGTTGATGGATTAGTAGCACTAATGGAAGGTGAGCACATTGGACCTTTCAACTTGGGTAATCCAGGGGAGTTCACCATGCTGGAGCTAGCTGAGGTACTACCAGAAAATTCAAGGACATAAGATATCATCCATTCTTTCCACTCTTTAAGTAACAAATTTCCAACACCTGTTCAGGTTGTGAAAGAAGTCATTGATTCTTCTGCAACCATTGAATTCAGACCCAATACTGCAGATGATCCTCATATGCGAAAACCTGATATATCAAAGGCAAAGGAACTGCTGAATTGGGAGCCGAAGGTTACATTGCGGCAAGGGTTACCCCTAATGGTGACAGACTTCCAGAAGCGTCTCCTAAGCGCCGACAACTGAGAGTGAAAACATCAAGTGGAATCTATCATATGGCTTTCTAGCAGTTATGTTTATTTATCTCTTCGTTGCTGTAATTTCTACAAATTCTGGCAATATTTGATTGCTTGATTTATAGTGTCCTCAGTGGCAAGTTAATTATTAGTATTCTTTAATATGTGCGATAGGTTTTGAAGACAAAACTATTCATTGAACAATCATTTATATATGTTAACAGGGAAAAATAGCTTCAGTGTTGTTCTTACTTTTTATTAGAGAAAGAAGAATCATTATTAATTGTTTAACAATGCGGTTTGAGGCTGAAGTCATTTTGACTGACAGGTGGCCCCCATGTTGACCAGGCCCCCTAAAGTTGACCGCGACAAGTCTCCACTTGTCCCGCGCGTCCCACTTGCGACGATGAACGGGCCCTGATCTCTCGTACATCACGAATCGCATTTTGAATTGTCGAGTCCGACGGCTCTGATGTGTTGCACACTGGAGGCGCCGTGTACCCGAATTAACGCATCCCAACCCCTCCTCCTAACCGCGGTTAATCTGATGTTCCCTCTATCGCCCTTTTGAACTCCTCTCTCTCTCTCTCTTTCTCTGTTCTAGGGTTGAGTCTCGTTGCGCTTTTACTTTTTCTCTCTCTCTCTCTCTCTCGATTCGTTGTTAAGCGTCGCCTATCCTTGTTCTCTGTTCTAGGGTTGAGTCCCGTTTCTTTTTATTTCTCTCTCTCGAGTCGTTGTTAAGCGTCGCCTATCCTTTTTGGTACGTGTAAGTTTAACTTTGATTGTCTCTCACTTTAATTTGTCTCCTTCTCAAGCTCTATCTTTTGTGGCTATAAATGAAGAAAGGAAAGAATCCAAGTCCATTCTGGTGGGCGTTAAACTAAAACTTGATTCTTCCCATGTTTTTTATGCCCTTGTTTTGTTTTTTGTTTATGTGCTGTGGTGGCGTTTTGGCTTTGGATTGAATAAAAACTGCATCTTGCTGATGTCTAGGTTTGAGAGGATGTCGATCTGCTGCAGTCGGAGGCGAGGGCCGTTGTCGGCGGTGATTTAGGGTTTCTTTTCAGGTGTCGATTGAGCGAATTGCGGTGATGGGAGGCGAGCAGGATTCCGCCGGCTTGCCGCTTCCCAGCGGCCGGAAGACCTTTTGGAGGTCGGCTTCTTGGTCTGCTTCCCGGACGTCTGTTCTGGACCACTCCAGAGATTGTGCTTCTGAAGAGAAGAACACGAGCAATGGCCAGCTACAGCGCCGACCTGGGCCTCTTCTTACCCCTAGGTCTCAGAGCCAGAAGGCACGGTCTTGTCTTCCACCTCTTCAACCGCTCGCCATCGCCCGCCGAAGCGTGGATGAGTGGCCGAAGGCGGGGTCCGATGATATTGGGGAGTGGCCACAGGCCTCCACCCCAGGTGCAAAGGCTGACGTTTGCAAGCTGGGTGACGGCTTAAGGTTGGATCTTTCTTCACTGAGATCCCAAGGTAAGAGAGATCAAATAGCGTTCTTTGACAAGGAGTGTTCCAAGGTTGCAAATCACATCTATCTTGGTGGAGATTATGTTGCTAGGAACCGAGAAATCCTCCGCCAGCATGGGATTACCCATGTCCTGAATTGTGTTGGCTTCGTTTGCTCGGAGTACTTCAAGTCAGATCTTGTTTACAAGACCCTTTGGTTGCAGGATAGCCCGACAGAGGACATCACGAGTATATTGTATGATGTGTTTGATTACTTTGAGGATGTTCGGCAGCAGGAAGGGAGAGTGTTTGTGCACTGCTGCCAGGGTGTGTCAAGGTCGACCTCTCTGGTCATAGCTTACCTGATGTGGAGGGAAGGGCAGAGCTTTGATGATGCCTTCCAGTTTGTAAAGGCAGCAAGAGGAATAGCTAACCCTAACATGGGTTTTGCCTGTCAACTGTTACAGTGCCAGAAGAGGGTGCATGCGATCCCGCCAAGCCCCAAGTCATTGCATGGGATGTACCGAATGGCACCTCATTCACCTTATGATCCTTTGCACCTTGTCCCCAAGATGTTAAATGATCCTTCACCATCTGCACTGGATTCAAGGGGTGCGTTTATAATTCATGTTCTCTCATCAATTTATGTGTGGATTGGTAAAAATTGTGAGTCTGTTATGGAGAAGGATGCAAAAGCTGCTGCCTTTCAGGTGGTAAGGTATGAGCAAGTGCAGGGGCCAATCGTGATGATTGAAGAAGGGAAAGAGCCCTTGGATTTTTGGGAAAACTTCCTGAATGCACTGTCTTTGTATGATGGCACAAAGATTGAGAAGGAACAAGTTGAAGCAGCTAGGTTTGTTGTAGGTAAAAGGAGAGTGGAAGCCTATGATGTGGATTTTGAGCTTTTCTACAAAGCTCTTAGTGGAGGTATTGTGCCACCATTTGCTTCTTCAGGACACGAATGTGAAACACACCTTCCAGCAAGAGAAAGTAGTTGGAGTGTGTTGAGGCAAAGGTTTGTATCAGTAACCACTGGTAGATTTTTTTCAGATACAGCACTGGTGAGAGATATCGATACTTTCTCTGGTAGGATGCAGGTATTGAATGCACAGACATCAAATTCCCTGTCATATCCTTCTCCCAGTAGTCTTTCTTCTCCTGATTTAAGCATTTGTTCAAAGTCTAGTTTGGAGTCACCGTCAGTCTCTCTTTCAACGAGCTTCTCTCCTCTTATGTTACCACCTGCATCACATAACATGTGCAACTCTTTGCCACAATCAACTGGACCTTCTCAAAAGATTTCTGACACAGTTGAGTCATTGAAAGCATCTGTTAGAACAATTCGTTCTCCATCCAAGGGGCTATCAAAATCTATTGCTGAAAGAAGGGGAGGTTTTTCATCTTTAAAACTGCCAACACTTTCCAAAGATGCTTCACTAATGTGTCAGAAGGCACTAAATGCATCTTCTGCTTGCCAAATTACACATGAAGTCCTAGATAAACTTAATATTGATGAAAATCAAAATCATAATGTTTTAGGCTGTACAAATAGTGCGGGTCTAGAATCAGGTGTTAAGTGCTTAGCTGAAAATGCTATTAGTAGTTCTGAGAACTATGAAAATGTAAAGAGAATTTTTCTACGGAAGGATGATCAATTATTCCATGGTTCAAGTGGTCTTGTTGATGGTAGATTGGAGAAGCCAAATCCTGAACTACCCCTTGTATACCGCTGGCCAAGTATGGAAAAGCTAGCAACAATTTCCGAAGAGGATCTTGATTCCAGATATGTGTTTCTTTTCTTAATTGATAGTGCTAATAGAAGTGGAGAGGCAGGTGGTTATGTACTATATTTGTGGATAGGGAGTGAATTTGAACAGGCTGATGGAAAAACTCAACCAAAGAGCAGCAGAGACAAACAAATTGTTTCAATCAATTGGCACAAAATTGGATGTGATTTCCTTGATTCAGTTGGTCTTCCAAAGGATATCCCAGTTAAGGTACTTTTGGAATGATATCAATGCATTTTGTATTATTCTCTTTGCAGAAAACGAATTTCTTGCCTGCAAATATTTGGCAGCTCTGGTAGATATTTTATATCATTTGTCGGTGGTTCTTAAACTTGTACTGTCAAAATATGAATATTGCTTTTATCTTTTTCGCTTGCATCATTTGGATATGTTCAATTGCTGTTCTTTAGTGATTACTTTTTGAGTGGCAGCGGAAATGCTATGCTAGATTTTTGTATGAAAGTTAGAAATCTGATCGGACTAGGGAAACCAAAGAATAGACTTCTACTTCTGATGATTCTGAGTATCTTTGTAAACATTTCATCTGATCCATGCATAAATATTTATTGATGTAAACAATGGCATCTTTTTAGAATTAACTACAGATACATGTGCTGTAGACAAGAAGTATCTACATGTCAATTCTGCCAAGCTACTATCCACCAGCTTGGGTTACCTGCTTCAAGGTCTAGTGTACCTTAACTCTAAAAGCAGTTGCAGAGACATTTTCTCATCAAAAAGTGCATGTAAAAATAGAGTTCATCTTTCTTTGGAAGTAGAAGTATCAATTTCACATAGATGGATAATATCGTAGCCCTGGAATTGCTGAAATTAGGCAAGATAACCAGAGGAATGAACTGACCATAAATATGTATGAGTATTAGAGAAGACAACTGTATAGACACCAGAATGCACTTCTATAACATTTTACTTAAGGAGGTGTGTGCATCTTTTATCTTTTCCTCATCTGTCATGTTATTGCTGGTTTTGCATCTTTGCCTTTTCTAGAATATACTGTAACTAACCTTCACTAAATGAATTTTCCCGCAATTTTTTATGTATCTTTATTGAGGTTACTGGTCAGCTCTATATGCAATGTTTTACCATCATTGCCTTCATTATGGAGCCGCACATTGTGATTTCCTTCACTCCAGCATGGTCCTTCAGCTTGTAATTTTCAGTGATTAGGGTCAGGTTCTGATGTTCACAAAGTAAAGTGTTGGTAAATGTTAAGCATTCATGTGAATAATGATTCATAATGACCTAAAAATAGTGTAATCTTTTAGAGAGAAAAAAAAGTTGTGTTGGAATATAGTGTAATATTATGCATCTTTTGTCCGGCTTGGTCTTTCATTGAATGTTGAGTAATTTAAAATTCTAGTAAGTAAACATGGTCTAAGGGTTTCTGTGAGGATAAGGCATTGATTTCATGGCATTTAATGTGTCCATTGCGAAGATCATCAGATTGAGTTTTAAAGCCACAACTGATTGTTTAATTGTTAAAAAAGTTTCCTTTCAATTAAGGAAGGTATTTTCACTTTGTCCTTAGCAAAATATTAATTTTTCTATGTGACAAGTCATTAACCTGATGTTCATATAATTCATGTTGCAGTAGGCATATGATCCTTTTTTTCCCCTGTTGGATCGAGGAAAATGTTTTGATGTTGAATTCATATCCTGGGGGTGGGCATGATATAATGACTTTGGCTATACTTAAGAGTTGAGATATGCTGAAATTCATACAGACAAAAATGACCAGAAAAATACAAGATGGGTTCGAAGAAATGCAAGAAGGTTTGACTAGAATTGTGTCGGCTGAATTGTATCTGACAGATAAATTAATTATTGATTTTCCTAGATGTTAGGTGATCTCTCAAAATTTGGGGCATTTTAATGTGGGAACTTGACAATTTGGATTGGGATTGACTGATAATGCAAATCATGGACCTTGACAATTTTTTGGACTATTTTCTTGTTTCTTTATCTCTAGTTGGCATGGAATAGTCATTTACAATCTGAATGATGATAGGTTGTCAAGGAAGATGAAACAGCGAAGCTCCTGGAACTGCTGAATTCTTCTTAAGCTTGTCTCTGCAATAAAATGTTTTAGTACCTAACAACATGACCTTGCTCTGGTGCATTTTCCTTGCAAACTACGCACAATGGAGCTCATTTTGACATTTTGCATGAATGGCAATAGCAATGCCTGGTAGCTATCAGCGAGGTAATGACAGACACTTGTCTTCTGGAGTGCAAATTATTTGTATACATGTTTTTGATAGAAATTAGTCTTTGTTGCCATCCAATTATTTTGATCTGTTCTTAATAACAGGAGACTGCCCAGACTTCATCTGTTTGGAGTGCAGGTTCTGGCACACTTGGATGTATATTGCCTGCTCCCCTGTAAGCTCAAACATTGGGATCAAAGAATGAAAGCTTTGATTTTTTAGGACCCACCCATTTCTTAGTCTTTTTTGCTTCCTTGCACAATTTATGAACTAAATTCTACATCTTTATGGGTCAACTCATCTCTTTTGCCGTCACCTTTTGCTAATGTGTTGTTTCTCGAGTTGGGCAAGCTATGAGCTCCATGGATAGAGAGTCGTTCTTAAATTTTTTGTTTTATTGACATCGCAGTCATGGTTCTGCGAGTGAATTGATGATCATTGGAACCTTATATCGATGTATTCAGCTGCTATGAATTCAATTAAAGTGTTCAGTGTTGATCACTCCCTGCATTCATCACTGAAGTCGAGAGTTCGAGTTCAAATGAGGTAATCTAAATGCTTTGAGATGCACTCTGATGCAGCCACAGCCTGTGTTTACCGTGCCATTTTTTCTCGGTCACCTTCATCCTGACTGAATGTTTCTTGTTTTCTTCACTGTACACAAACAGGCGTACTGTCTGTGAAGCTTTAACACTATGGTTTTGGAATGCCATTTGTTCTCGTTCGCCTTCATCCTGACTGAATGTTTCTTGTTTTCTTCAACTGCGTACAAACAGGCGTACTGTCTGTGAAGCTTCAACACTATGGTTTTGGAATCAATCTATCGTATCAGGCTGAATCATGTTATCCAAATACATCATGTAAGTGGAGGTGCATTACAGCAAGTGGGTGGTTAGAATGCTGTTGACTTCGCCTTATTAATTGAACTGAGCCCTTCAAGCATCGCATGTAACGTAAACACACAGGAAACCGGACAACCTTAACGGGAGAAGAATCGTGTTCCTCCGAACTACCGGTCAAGCAAACGATCTTGTTTACCCAACAACCAATTGCGGATCTCCTCCCCCTTTAATAGTAGAGCGAGCGAGAGATAGCGACGGGTAGAAGACGACGACGCCATACCTTTCTCCGGTCTCGCCCAGTCGATCCCATCGAACCCTAATTCCGAACGAGAAACCTCGACAAATCCCTCCTTCGATTGGCCCCCTTTCTCCCCGGCCCATGGATTCCGACGATTCCGTCACCGATCCGAATCCCCACCACCCGGACCCTTCCCTCGACGCTGAGCCCGCCACGGTGGAACAGATGGGTTCTCTCACCTTGGGAGAAGCCGGCGACGCCGCGGGCGCAGAGCGGCCGGTCGGCAACGGTTTTCTGCCCGCGGATTTCTACGCGGCCGCGGGTGAGATCGAGGTCGTGGAGGAGGGGTCGCCGGTCTCTGGGGATCTGGCCGGGCCTTCGTCTCTTGGTGGCCCTGGTGCCTGTCGGGAGCGCTCGGGCCGCGGGGACGCGCTGCCTAGCCCCAGCAGCAGCGGTTACGCTGGAGAGAGGGGGAGCAGTGGAGGGTCGAGCGAGATCGAGGAGGCCGATGACCGAGAGACGATGCTGGATGATTGGAGCCGCGGGAAGCGGCATCCTGATGAGGTGACTAGTTCTTGGTCTTGTGAATCTCTGGTGGTCTCTGAAGTTTTGCAAGTTTTCAAGTTGGTGAATGCAGTGCTAGGATCTTTTATACCCATTTGGCATGTTAGCATGTATTACATTCACTAAAATCTGAAGTTGCCATGTCAAGTTCGTATGTGATTGATTATCTCCTTGTGCTAGTTCATTGTGCTATCTGATAACCTTGGAAATTTGAGTGCGCAGAGTAAGAAATATTTTCCAGCATGTTGATTGTTATCCTTCTTCTAAGCTTTAAGATTTGGCCTGGCTGGTTATTTTTTTCCCTTTTATCTGAAATGTAGGATGATGGTTCAGTTTCATGGAGAAAGCGAAAGAAGCACTTCTTTATTCTGAGTAACTCTGGGAAGCCAATATATTCTAGGTATGCCTAGATTTATGTGCTTGACTTTTATATACTTGGCACAGTGTTTATCACCACACCAGCATTCACATCATGATTAAATAAAATTGGAACCGTTTCACATGTCATCTTACTGCAATTTCAGGTATGGGGATGAGCATAAATTAGCAGGATTTTCAGCAACTTTGCAGGCTATTATTTCTTTTGTAGAAAACAGGTATGATATTTTGCTGATCAGCTTTATCATTCAGCCAATTTCTTGAAATTTTGGTTCCAGTGAACTGATTTTAGACATTCTTCATATATTTTGCTAGTGGAGATCGTCTGAAGTTTATAAGAGCTGGGAAACATCAGGTCAGTTGTGGCCTTTATTTTGTGTTCAATTACTGCCCCCTCAGATCTTATATTTGTAAGGGCACATAAGTTGTCCTTGTTGTAAATAGGAAGATGGCACGCCATTTGACATTTTATATGGAAACACTTCATTTTTCCAACATGAACGAGCTCACTAAAGTTCTGAAAAAGTTGATTGCTGGAATTTGAGGAAAGGTGATCTTCATCATCTTTATAGATAAGATTAGATCCCATAAAAGAAAAATGCAACCCTACATTCTTTGAAGATCCTGACTAGTATAAAATCTGTGCAAAATGAAAAAAAAATAGAACAAAAGCAGCCCGATCAAGATGCAATACTAGTAATATCTTGATTCTTATAACTTTTCAGATTTGTTTGGTGAAACTGTCAATTTTTTATTTTTTATTTTATATACGAATTATTTAATCTTTCCTCCATTACTCTTCCCTAGTTGTTGGCTTGTTGCAAGAATCTTGTATGTTAGACTTTTCAATTTGTTGGTAATTGAGGATTTGCAGTCATGTGCTGGGACACTACCGATTGTTGGGCTCGGCAGATTGGCATCATTGTCAATTCATCACTTTTATGAATCCTGAAATTGTTCCTCCATTTTCTTTCGCCTTAAGTGCTCCTTTGATAAATCATATATGTCTTACAGCCTTGAAAATTCTTCTGTTTTCCTTCCCTTTTCTTATGTTTCCATCAGTGGTGAAGTTCAGTCCTATCATTTCATTGCAAACTTTGTAAGAAGATTGTGTTTACTTGTTCGCTTTTTTTGTTCTAATTTAAAAATGAATAGTTCTTTTATCATATATGGTGTAAATTCTTTAATGTTTTGTTCAATAAGAAATTTGCAATTGATAATTATGATGTATCAGTGACTTTATATGTTGTTGCTCTACGATGCTTGTAACTGCTAAGTATATGTTACTATACAAATTGGTTTGCTGAAATTTATGAGATAGAATGAAGTTCTTTAGTTGTTTCCATCATATGATGAGCTTATAGTTTACACACACCATATTTTACTTTAGATTGTGGAGTTGATGTGAAAGGTGTTCAATAATCTATATTTCATATCTATTTTCACCCTTGTGTAAGTTATTTTGCATTTTTGTTTGCTCAGGTGGTTTTTCTTGTAAAAGTTCCAATATATTTAGTGTGCATAAGCTGTACAGAAGAGCCATATGAAGCTTTGAAAAGACAGTTGGAGCTTATTTATGGTCAGGTACTTCATGCTTAACTTTATAACACCATGCACTGTTTGACCACCCTTATTTTTTCTTTTTGCCTTTGGTCATTTTCCTTATTACTTAATCAAGTTTGTCCTTATGGTTCTCTAAATGGATACACTTTTAACACTTTTTTATGTTTAATTTCAAAGCCTTCTTTGTTATTATGTTGATCCAGATGCTGCTTATCTTGACAAAATCGGTAAATAGATGTTTCGAGAAGAATCCAAAATATGACATGACCCCGTTGTTGAGAGGAACTGATGCAGTCTTCTCTTCTCTGATTCATGCATTCAGCTGGTTTGTATTTTCTAATCCGAAGCCAAAAGCTTTGGTTATTTGGTACATTAGTTACAGTTGCTCTTCTGCTCGAGGCATCAAATTTCATATTTTTCAACAAACAGATCCTTCTGTGCTGATTCTCTTGTAGTTGATGACAAAAATGTGACAGACCAATAAACTTTCGCATAGGCATTAACATTAGTACACGGTAGTTAAAGCTCAAAACATGATACTATGATTATAAGATTTTAAAGGAAATTGTATGCATTCATGAATCATTCATGTCGGTACATTATGGATTTCTTCACTAGCTGTATCAGTGTGCTGTAGTTGGGGTTTCTTGTGCGAACTCTGTCCCTAGACACATGTAAAAGGATGAACTTTTGCTATATATATGTATGCATATAATTGATACTGGTAGAATTATAATGCTCCTATTGGAGCAACTTGTAAATTGCTTCAACAATGAAAAACAGCTAGATGCCCTTGGTCGTTTAATTTAGAATGAGTCTATCAAGGGTGGACCAGATATTTAGTAGCATGTCTTGCTGTGCATTTATTAGTATAACAAATGGCCAACCTATCCTTGAGTTTACCCTTATTCTTCCTTTAACTGTGCCAAGGGTAACATCATCTCTGTGTGTGTGTGTGTGTGTGTGTGTGTGAGAGAGAGAGAGAGAGAGAGAGAGAGAGAGAGAGAGAGAGAGAGATAGAGAGAGAGAGAGAGTTGCATAGTCATTTTATGATAAGGTAAACAAGAATGTTCTTTGAGGTAGTCATAATATCTAAAATAAGATGTTAATAATCTAGAATATGATGAGGGATGCCATTGACTTCTGTTTTACGTATTTCAGGAATCCTGCTACATTTCTTAATGCATATACTTGCCTTCCTCTGTCTTATTCAACAAGACAAGCTGCCAGTGCTATATTGCAAGATGTTGCTGATTCAGGAGTTTTATTTGCATTATTGATGTGTAAGAACAAGGTTTGTTCAAAGTATACAATGTTTGCAGATGTTTTTGGTTATGAACCACATTAAGAGATTAAGCAACAGCTTGTCATACTTTACCTGTTTATCATAAATCATTCCTGTAAACATTGGTTAACAAAATTGCACCATGCATATGGATGTATACACTTATGTAAAGCACCAAAATATGCTTGTATATCATTCTTATTTGCTGCATATGGCTTTATACAAAATTGCATAAACATTGGTTAACAAAAGCACCAAAATATGCTGGTATATCATTTTTATTTAATGCCTGATATTTCACCCTATTTTTTTGGTTGAAGAAGTAAACATATCCATGTTTGAGATGTAAGAGAGAGCCTTTTGTGCTTATGAATGTGTCTGGTTGAGTTAGCCATTTTACATCACTTAAGATGAAACTGATATTTTCTGGCTTTGGCTAATAAAGAATGGTTTCCATTGTTTGGGTATAGAAATCATGAGAGTCGCTAATCCGATCACATCTATTTGTCTGTTCAGTCTGGTTGAGTCCTTTTCTTTTCTCTTCCCTGTAAGATCTGTAAGACTACTCGAGGATTTGAGTGCAGTTTGCTTTTCCCCTGGAGGCTGATCACTGTCATGGTACACGGCACAGGCCCCTGCTTTGTCATCGTAATTGCACCGGCACTTAAATTTTCTGTGCTAATCCTAGTAATAATTTAGACTCAATCAACATTTATTTTTCTCATTCTTGAATCCTACCATATTTTAATGTTTATCTGTACATTATTCTTCAAATATGAAGTTTTCCATTGTGCACCCCTCATATTTTGCTTCTCATTGCTTTTTTGAATCTCTGTAATATTGTTGTTTCTCTAGGAAAGAGCTGTAAGCCTGATTTTGCCTGCAGACTTAGTGTAGAAAATTAGTAGCATCTTAATGATTTTTTTTTTTGAAAGACCCTACCATTTTATCATGTATAGGTTGCTTCAACGTGTGCAGTGCAATTCCTCAAATATTCCTCCTGTAATAGTCTGATCAACAGTATGATAGAAGGTGACCTAGGAAGAATTAGTAAAAAAGATAAATAATAGAGTATGAAAAGTTGATGGCCCCCAAAAGATCTTGTGTCACTGCCCTGCATATTGGACCTAGATTTTAAACCTCGAATGGTTCCATTACCAACATAATTATTTTACCTAGAATTCCATCAAATATTTATGATATTTGTTCTTTTTATACATGTTCTAATTTGAGAAATGCCAACTTTATTTTAAGCCTTAATCCTTTGACATACAAGTTCTTCATCCATAGCATGCATTGGAAAGCTGACTTCACTATACTATGCTGCAGGTTGTCAGTCTTGTTGGAACTCAAAAGGCATCTCTGCACCCTGATGACATGCTGTTACTTTCCAATTTTATAATGTCTTCAGAATCATTCAGGTAGTCATCTTTCTTGGATTCAAACCCATGTTTAGGACAACTACTGTATAGTAATTATAAATCATGTGAGGACAATGTCCGATATTATCCCATTAGAGGTGGATCTGGATTTGACCTATCTATATAAATCCTATGTGACAATAGTACCTGATTTTGGATTTGGCGACCAAATGAAAAAAGTCAAGTGAAAGAATCACTTTGGAAGATAATTGCTGTAAATACAAGTAATTGTATTTTCAGACTGATGTAGGTGTGTGACTTATGCAGTTGAACTCTATATTCAATTATGTCTTAATCGATTCTGAAGTTCAATGGTTTCTAGACATTTTAGTTTCATAATCTTTATGGCTTTTTCATACTGTATCAGCAATTGCTATGCAGAAACACATGTTTTTTTCTCTCAGTAATAACTCTATGTTATCTAACTTAATTGTCAAATATTTGTTTCCTATAAGAATAAAAATTTGTATTTTCTTATAACTTAGCTTTTAACATTTTGCATGAGTTTTTTTATAGCACTGCATGACCTTCTAGAGCGTAAAGATTATTGAACTTATTGGATGACAATGATACAATTTTAAATCATAAATCTTGGACTTGTTTAGATAACTATTCTCTTGTATGATTCCATTTGCATCGTGCAGGACTTCCGAGTCTTTCTCACCAATTTGCTTGCCAAGATACAATCCAATGGTGTTCCTTTATGCTTATGTCCATTTTCTTGATGTGAGTGAGATATAATATCCCTGTAGAATTCATCTTGTATCTTTGATTTTGCAAACTGGGTCGAAATATATATTTGATCAAGATTCATGGTTTTCATTGGGAAAGAACTTTGTCCTTTTCATGGATTTGTCAGAGCACTGGCTTAGGTTACAATCTCAGCAACTTATCATTGTTATACAGGTGGATACATATTTGACATTGCTTACTACCAGTTCAGATTCTTTCTATCATCTCAAGGATTGCAGGTGAGCTGCTACATAAAGAAACAATAAACTTCAGCACACAGTAGTTATTTTCTTTCTATTGCTGCTTCACAACATAGGGATAAGTTTTTGCCATACTGTAACAAATAACATCAGTTCCATTGATGATATCAAGGATTCGCATTGAGACTGTGCTTGTGAAGTCCAATGTTCTCTCTGAAGTTCAAAGATCAATGCTAGATGGTGGTCTACGTGTTGAGGATCTCCCACTTGAGTCTTCTCTTCGGTCTAGGTCTCTGACAACACCTGAACTTTCCTCTTCACAATCTGGCATCGGTGGCCCCTCTGGACTTTGGCATTTCATGTATAGGAGCATCTACCTTGATCAATATGTATCATCGGAGTTCTCCTCACCCATAAGCAGTTCAAGTCAACAGAAAAGGTGCTATTGCTGGCTTTACACAATGTTTTGTGATCTTTGCAGCTTTTTGTACCTATTCGATATATCTACCTGGTTCACCCTCATAAATTAATAAATCTAATGAACATGCAGGTTATTTAGGGCTTACCAAAGGTTGTATGCTTCAATGCATGATAATGGAACTGGTCCACATAAAACACAGTTCAGAAGAGATGAAGATTTCGGTGAGTTTTAAGTCTAGTAGGAACATGATTTCCACTTTGGAAGTGTGGGAATTGCTATATTTTTTTACAGTATGTAGTTTGTTTTTTTTCATGGGCCTACCCCAGCACCTGCACTTTCAGCAGTTTGTGCACTGGGTTGCCCTTTTGAGTGGCTTGTTTTGTGGTTCCCTGGTTTTGATCAGTCTAACATTTTTTTTGAAATCTATACATAATCTTAACTTGAGTTACAACTGGCAGTTCTCCTGTGCTGGATCACTCAAGATTTTGAACTTTATGCAGCATTTGATCCACTTTCGGACAAGGTTTGATTCTCTTTCTTCTTTTGTGAGTTCTCTTGTTTATTCTATCCCAGTATTGAATTTTGCTTGACACAGAACAAGAACAAAGATGATCCTAATTAAGACTTATGTAATGGTGTTTGATTCTGACTCTATGGCTTTACTTGTGATCGGATGGAAAATGGATAGATAGAAAATTAAAATGTTTGTAGGGCCAGCTCCACCAAATATCTCCAAAAAGGAAAATCTGCTGTTGACTTTTAACATGTATTCAAGAACACTAATTACCAATTAGATTTGAGAATGGTTTTGACTGATGTATAACCTTGATATGATGGGAAACTGACCTTGGTTAGGATAAATTTGCAGGCTCTCGCAATAAAGACGTGCAACAGAGTTTGTCAATGGGTAAGAGATCTAGAAAATGAGATATTTTTGTTTGGTGCAAGCCCCTTTTCGTGGTGATCTTTCACCAACACAACTTTCTTGCTATTTATATATGACCTTGGAGTACACACATCTTTTACTGTGAACGAGATTGGAGCAGCCCCTCCCCTCTCTACATTGTAGCTATCAGTTATATGTAATATTTTGTTTTTGTTGCTAATAAAAGGTTTTTATGTTGCATTA
>CM017197.1:11909064-12099064 GCA_004837865.1 Musa balbisiana | reverse complement strand
TCACAACATTATGAAATGATTATGTAGTGTGGAAGTGGCAAGCATCGAAATGGTAAGTCAAAATTGACCTTGCAACAAAAATCTAAGTCATAGTCAAATAGGAGGCTTATTTTAGGTAACGTCTTTGAAGCGGATGGCGGAAGAAAAAAACGGCTTACTTGTAACGGATTACGACCTTGTCGGGGTGGCCGTTATATCCCGTCAGAAACGGGGCTTTGAAACCTTGCTTGCCCGCTCCTTTCCCCGTTGCAATCTTCGCTTCCCATTCCCATCACCCACTCCGCGATCAAGATTGGAAACCCTAACCCTCAGTCTTCCGAATCCTCTGCAAGAATCGAAACCTCGGTGATCTAGTTAGACTCCAGCCGTTGTATCGGATTGCAGGTGCGCAATGACGATCGAAGGATCCAGTCATGGTATGTGTTCGAGTTCCTTGCGCGTTCCTTCTTGATTTTATCGGTGGATCATGTACTGATGGATTTGAGTGTTTCGATCGACCATAGGGATTCCTGGTATGTTTTCTTGGGTTCATTCACAATCCTAAAGGAGAAAGGTAAGGAGCAACACTACCCCATTTAGAGATCATAACATCGAACCTTTTGTGTTCAGTGAATCAAAATTCTCAATGCCTCTTAGTAGTTGAAAGGTCTATATGCTTGTTTGTGAGAAGCAGCAGCTGACGAAACATGCAATTCAATTGTTCCATTGGCTATGGTGTCCTTCTAATGCTTTCTTGATCAAAGTTTCTTTTCCTTCTCCGAGTGTTCTGTTCAAGATTGGTCTTATTATTTGCTTAAGAAAGGCATAATGGGTTTGATTAAAACAGTCAAGAATTTTCATTTTTTTTCTCCCAAAATGTGGCATTTTTTTAAAAATATGGGATAAGTCTTTCAGGGAACATTTTTTAACCAGTGACTTTTATGGTATAACTTAGTGATTCTTCTTGCTTCAGCTCATCTTGCAGGAGTCTTCAGTTGCTTTAGGTCCATCTATAGGGCTGTTTTCTTCAGTTTCAGATATATATTGTCTTTCTATAAAATCTGGTGGAGTTTTTATCTTTGTCTTGTTGTTATTATGGTCAAGCAATCATTTTGGTTTAGAAAATAAAAGCTTTAAGAATTTATTGGTCACCATAATCCTTATAACTCTTCTATCTTAACCAAGAACATATCTTTTCTATTATGGCTGATTGTAAATAACTCTTAAAACCTTTTGAGGTACCTGAAAACAAATTCCACCTGCATTATATTCTAAGAACACTTTAAGACTAGTCTCATTCTGACAATTTGATGCAAAATGACTGCAATTACATATCTGAGACTTAAAAAATATACATGCATATTCACTGATGCCATAAATGCACAACTATACCTCAAGTTAACCTTCAGAGGATGCCACTTAGTTGAACTAGTTGAAAATTGCTTTTTCCGAATTCCAAGTTGTCAAATTTTTTTTAGCTAAATTTGTATTTTAGGACACCCACAATGATTATTTGATACCTTATTGTCCCTTTATAATGTCTAAGAATCCAGGTTCCACACCACTCTGATAGTGGCATAACACAGCTCCTAATATGAATTTTATTTCTTTGATCGCTTGGAGACTATATAGACTGTGATAGAGGCCAGTATATGATACATAATTACAGAAAAGAGTATTTATTTAATACTACCATCAGTCTTTAAGTCAATTGAGAGGCAGGTGATGATAAAGTTGCACCAAGTGTCAACCTAGAAATTCTGATCAAAGTTAAACATGTATCAAATTTTGTTCCCTATCACACTTGTTGAGATATGGAAATTTCTCTGTTTTTCATCTTCTATCCATATTTTTGATGCATCAAGACAATGAAAAAGAAAAACTATAAGCTGAAAATCTTGAATATCTCTGAGAAGAAATTGATTGTGTGAATTTAATCAAAATGAAATTTACCAGATTGAAGATGCATATCGGAGGTTACCAGTTCATACATCCATCTGATGAATAGCTGCGTGATGTGCTGTTCTTCTTTTCCTCGAGTTACTGTGGTTATCATAAATATCTCCAAATTTACTATCAATGGTAAGGTGGATAGCCACTAGTTGACCACAAAACTGATTGACAGACCATTCCTCAGTGGAATATCATCTGATAGATTATTCAGACATGTATTTCTTCTATGAGAACAAAAACAGCTTGGATGAATAAACTCATTATTTATCATTTACTGATGCAGTTTGTTGGCAATAACATTAGAAATGTAAAGGTTTCATTAGTTATGAAGTCTGGATTGTATATAAGGAAATAAACATTAAGTGTAAGTTCCATGTCCTGTATTTCAACATTGAGCACTTTAAATCTGTTGAAAAACTATGGAGGAGACAGTCACTCGTGCCAAAATTTACAACTTCAAATTTTTTTGAGAATTAATTAGTTTGATTTGATATGGTGGTTTTTCAAATTATGAAACTTTAATGATTTCTATATGTCAGCTTTTATCAAAGTTCCAGGATTTTTACTCTCTGGGACTGATGATGTTATTTGTTGCAAGATTTCATTATACTGCACTTTAACTCTCTAAATTCTTTTAAGGTGTATACTTTGATGGTTTGACCTTTCCACTCTGTGATGAGCATTCTATAGACATTGAAGAACCTTCTATAACCTGCATTAGGAACTATACTATCCTATAGACTCCTGGAATTTGTGGTTTTAGTTTAGTTGGTTAATAAAGTATGGATCATGGTATTTGTATCTTACATCAGTGATTTTTTTTTTTTTTTTTTTTTTTTTTTTTTTTTTTTTTTTTTTTTTTTTTTTTTTTTTTTTTTTTTTTTTTTTTTTTTTTTTTTTTTTTTTTTTTTTTTTTTTTTTTTTTTTTTTTTTTTTTTTTTTTTTTTTTTTTTTTTTTTTTTTTTTTTTTTTTTTTTTTTTTTTTTTTTTTTTTTTTTTTTTTTTTTTTTTTTTTTTTTTTTTTTTTTTTTTTTTTTTTTTTTTTTTTTTTTTTTTTTTTTTTTTTTTTTTTTTTTTTTTTTTTTTTTTTTTTTTTTTTTTTTTTTTTTTTTTTTTTTTTTTTTTTTTTTTTTTTTTTTTTTTTTTTTTTTTTTTTTTTTTTTTTTTTTTTTTTTTTTTTTTTTTTTTTTTTTTTTTTTTTTTTTTTTTTTTTTTTTTTTTTTTTTTTTTTTTTTTTTTTTTTTTTTTTTTTTTTTTTTTTTTTTTTTTTTTTTTTTTTTTTTTTTTTTTTTTTTTTTTTTTTTTTTTTTTTTTTTTTTTTTTTTTTTTTTTTTTTTTTTTTTTTTTTTTTTTTTTTTTTTTTTTTTTTTTTTTTTTTTTTTTTTTTTTTTTTTTTTTTTTTTTTTTTTTTTTTTTTTTTTTTTTTTTTTTTTTTTTTTTTTTTTTTTTTGGTTTGACCTTTCCACTCTGTGATGAGCATTCTATAGACATTGAAGAACCTTCTATAACCTGCATTAGGAACTATACTATCCTATAGACTCCTGGAATTTGTGGTTTTAGTTTAGTTGGTTAATAAAGTATGGATCATGGTATTTGTATCTTACATCAGTGATTTTTTTGTCATGTTATTATTACATGTATTTTATACTGACCTGTAAATTTTATTGTCTGCTTGTTTATGGTCATTCTGCTAGATACAGCCTTATTGCTGCCTATAGTGTAAATTATAGTATTAGTTTCCAGTAGGAAGATGTCTCATATTGTGAGCTCCACCACTTTAGTGCTCTTGAGAAGAGTTATAAAGGCACTTGTAGCCAACAAGTTGCCTTAACCTTAGAATTAACTCCTTCATGGTACATGCTCACTCATGAAATAAATATGTTTTCAGAAAACTGATACATTCTTCTCTCTCATGACTGCCTGTTGCTGTAAAATTAAGTTTTTATCTGTTCTCCAATTTTTACTTCAGAAGTATATTTTAATATATGATTAATTGCCATAATAGTTGCAACCCCAATCATTTCAACTTTCAGCTCTTTGAACAAGTTGTCTAAGCACACTCACTGAGTAGTTTGCTAGAGTGGCTTTGTTTAAAAGATTGAACACAGCTACATGTCGACAATAACATTTCGAATTTTCACATGATATTCTTTTTTGAATCTGTTGAACCTGATTCAGTTGTTGATCGACAATATTTACTTAAAGCCTGATTGATTTGTAAAGATAGATTATAGCATTGCAAGCATACAATAGATCTCATCACAAATGCTTTCCTCCCACTATTTGCAATGTGAACAGCCATGGAAGTTCTGCAATATCAAGATCCGGATCATGATAGTCTTCTGTGTATTTGATAAAGGTGACCTAGAGTCCTTACAGAGATCTAAGCTGTATATCCCTCCTGGAGTTTTCTACACTTAATTGTCTGTCATGATTGACAGTAATGAAAATATTGAGTTCCGCAAGTCCACATATGGTCCAGTAAACTGGTCTTTCTGCCACATCTCAAGTATCAACCATCTTGCAAAATGAAATTGATAAATGTTTCCTCAAGTGGACAATGGCATTTGGCCACTATATTTCACAGTTGCTAAGCTGTTGCTGATGTTTTATAATGGTAGCTTCATTCAAACTTCAGGTTGGTTTGGTTTATTTGAACTGGCTTGGGTTTTAGCAAAGTACAATGGCACATAATTACTATCCACTTGATTAATTTCTCATGCTTCTAATTTTAGATCATTCAACAATGACAAACCTATTCTGAAATATCCAGTTCCATGGCTACAGTGGCAACAGAATGTTCCAAAAGCTAACATAAGGAAAATATTTGAACTTTTTGAGTATGAGTGACAAAGAGTTGATTAGTATTTAATCATCATTCTATCTGAAATTACTGGAAGGATGCAACAGTCTTACCACATAAACATTATGGTATATGCATTGGAATTTCCATCATATTGTTATAATTCACAGAAGAATTTGTTCACAGAATAACAGTCAATCGCTTTAGTAAGGCACAGTTGGGCCAACTCACAGGATATAAGATGAGCTCTTATACTTAAATTCTGTGATATATTGGTGCCCATCTATGAGCATAAACCTGCAGAGACACATTACTAGGGATACTTTAAGATAAGCTCTGATACATAAATTTTATGATACATTGGTGCCCACCTATGAGTACCTGCAGACACAAGTTTCTATATGGTTTCTTTTTCATGCACTTAGAAAAAAGAAATGAAAGGATAATATAGCAATTATGTAACTAGGATCAGGATATATGTATGAAAATAAGGTAACACTAGCTTGGAGTTGGGTTATATATTATGACTGAGTAACTTTAGACTT
Source organism: Musa balbisiana (assembly GCA_004837865.1). Lineage (NCBI taxonomy): Eukaryota > Viridiplantae > Streptophyta > Magnoliopsida > Zingiberales > Musaceae > Musa > Musa balbisiana. The sequence continues at coordinate 12,093,784 of CM017197.1, read as the reverse complement.
AATCAGGATAGCCTCTTGTTTGTGTTACAGTAATTTTATCTTTATTGCTCCATACTTAATAAGTGCTTGTTTGAAGACAATAAAAAACTTATGCAGAAATGGAGAGAGAAAGGAAAGGTGTGCATGGCATGTTGCATGCCTTACCAGAAACATAAACTGGATGAGTCTCAAGGTTAGCACACAGTTCTAGTGCTCTTGGTGCTATGGGTTGGATGGTACTTGAAAACCATATCCGAAGTTTGATGATGTGATTTTTTTGTCGTGTTTTGAATTTTCGAAGCTTGAATCTTAAACATCTCATTCATGACATAATTGACTAGTTGGCATATGAAACAAGCTTGATGTCAAACTAGAATGGTCATCAAGAGTAGTAAGTCTGTACTATTTAACGTTGATTTTTACCTTAAGTTCAGTGTTACAGTATGGCTTATACTGCTTCATGTTGTCCACTATGTAGGCCCAAGCTTTTTGCTTTTAATTTTTCCTTTCCTCTCTTGCTTGCTGACATTCACTTGACCACCACCACTTTCTTCAAAAGGAATATTAGCAAGTTTTAAGGACCACCATGTTGATTCCTTTCTTGTTATATAGCATTGTTTTTTATGTCAATTGGGTATCATGTTCAGTCCAGATTCAGCTGTGCTTTCTTAAAATATTAATTAGTATGTCATCAAGGATGCTTCTCTCTCACACACATGCACATGTGCACACACACACAGATTGAAGGGAGCATTTATTTTACACCTAAACTAAAATATGCTGTTTCCATGTTCCTTTACATTTCCAGCCATTTAATTGGATCATGCTGGCTTAAGCAACCTGAATACAAAGACAACCTGTGATCATTCAATTACCATGGTAGTGCTGATTGAGTCTGGTATCATTGTTGATCAACACTTCAGAATGGTTTGGTTCTTCAACAAACCTTCTATTATTTAAACCTTTGTCACGTCAAGCTAATGAACTCAGATACTTATTTGATGCCTATCACATCCTGTTAGATCAATGCATCATGTGCATGAACAACTACTAACTCATTAATAACCCTTCTGACTACTGGATTCTTATGCAGTTTTGTAGGTACATTGACTCTGTAGATTGTATTATTTTCATTCACATTAGAAGCTTCAAGTACATTAATGTCCCTCTTTCTTAGTTCAGTATCATTATTGGTCCTCACTACCTCTCCACATACTGAGAATCTTCAGCAAAATGATATTCTTTTCAAAATCCTACTTTGGAAAATCCTATATATCAACCACTTAAGGAATGCCATGCATCAAACTTCTTCCATTGAGGTGTTGTCTTTTATTTTTTTTCTTGTAAACATGATTCCATTTCGCCAAAGCCTTAAGAATGTTAAAGTACCCTATGCGATCATGCTATCCTTGAGATGGAACTGTAAGGAGTACTTCTATTCAGAACATCTTGTCAAACCATGATGAGCATGCATGATTAATATGACATCACCACAATCATGCAAACTCATCAGGTAAGTTTGTGAAATTAGTGAGAGAAATGTTTTTTACACTACCAAACCAAGGATTTAAATCTTGGTTATACATCAATTTCAGTATATTAAGCAATATATTAATCACATTGCCTGGTATTGTTGGATAAAATAACATAAAGCAAAAATGAATCATATGATACCGAAACATTTTGATACTGGTATTTGGTTGGAGCAGCATATATTGATCCATACCAACCTGTATGGTTGACGATTGAGATATGGTGTCAAACATCCACATGTTTATGTGTTTGAATATCTACTTCAGCATTATTCTTCAATTAAGTTTTGTTTCCATTATTATTCCATAAATTATGGCTTAAGAAAATAAAGCATCATCATATAGTTAATGGATTTCCTGGGAGTTTGCCCAAGTGGGTGTAGGAAGCATTATCTACTTGGTAACTAAATCATGGCCACTTTCAGATTGTTTGGTCATACGTGGGTGGATGGTTTGACCAGCCACAAGTGTATATTGATACATATCATGCGAATCAAAGAGCCCATAATGGAATCTGTTGCACTTGCAAGCATTTAGAACCTATGTCTTTTGTTATAGGATCGCACGAAGCAACTAGGCTTTCCCTGACCTCCGACAGAGGTTCTACATTTATTGTAGGTCATTATTTTCTTTAGTCCACATGGTAAAATTTTTTGATTACCATAATTGACAATGTGGTGTCTAAAAAACTGCACTCAGCTTGGATTCGTAGTGTGATAAGATTATATATGGATCAACTTTAAGTTGTTTGACAGGCTAAAAAAAATTTGTGATGCACGAATATTATGGTGTTAATTGAAGTTTAATCTTCTATACATCATCTAGGTTAGACTTTTATATGTGACATTGTGAATTATGATACAAGTATTGTGATGCATGTTTAGAGGCTGCTTTCACGCTAAGATTCTGTTGTGTTCAATTTGCAGTGGAACAACATAATCACTGTGCCAAACAGTATGCTTGAATGCAAGAGAAGAGATGTAATGATTCTGCATTCCAGTAGTGGGGCCAATATTATTCAAGGTGAATCAGTGGGCACATCTACAATCTTTCTTACACAACAGATGTTTGACAGGTATGCACTGACGCATTAGCTTTATTTTATTCCCGAAGATAATGCTATGATAATTGGGAGCACCACCACCCAAATAAAAGGTGCAAGGCCGAAAGCTCTTGGAGTAGAACATTTCCTTGTCACTACTTTAATTGCCCTGTGGCAGCCACACAGTCTCACCATCTTGCATGATCACTCTTGCAATTCCCATATGTGATATTTATCATGCCCTTGTTTGGGAGACATCTGATGTTAGATATCATGCATCCACATCTTCAGTCGAAAATAGTTGAAGGTTGTTCCTACTACCCCTCTCATCTCCTTCTTAAAGCCCTTATCATGTGGAATGTGGCAGCAAAGTTTGAGGTTACGTACATTGATGAAACACACACTTTGGGGAAGACAAAGTGGTTTTGGCCCATTCCTACTTGTAGGTTTTCTGATATAAACCTTTTCATGAAAAAAGCTTAATTCATATTAGTTATAATGGATTTGTGCTGGCTTTGACATTATAATATAATCCATATTGAAGTATTATTGGTGTTTGCAGTAATTAGTGGTTTTGAGTTAAATCCATGAAATTTAGTTGGTGGTTCCCAACTAAAAATACCCAAGTACTGAAGTAACACATGATTCCTTTAGCAACAGCAGACTGTTCAGTAGATTAGTCTATTACTTGCACGAAAACACCTAAGTTCCGAGGCCTTGGTTTCAGTAACTGGTGTGTCAGCTCTCCATCCAAATCTGCCCCGTAAACTGAAGATTACATAGATTTCCATATATCATCAGCATAATGTTTTGTTCATATCACCTTCATTGATTGATATCCATTACCCGAAGAACTACTGTGTCTGCTGATGAATAATAATCTACCTTGATGGGAGAGTGATTCTTAGAATAAACATACATCAGTACAAGCTTTTTATATAGATAACAGAGAACAACTTCCCACATTTCCGTAGTTGTTACAGTAGATACCATGGATTAACAGAGATCGACTGATCTTTGTCGCAGGGACTAAGGACTCGCATGCACGATTTCACTACAATTTACAGAGAAAGACCATGCTGTGTCAACAATTAGAGAGCAAGAGGTCAGTCATGGGATACAAGTCTTCGTCCTCCATCCTCCACAGCGACGCAGAACAGTCTTCCCATATGGGGGAACTCACCGGAGGGCATTCCATGTTGCAAGCCGATCCGCCCTTGTATTCGTCAAAGCTCAGCTTGCTGACGGATTCCGATGCGGCGATCTCACTCCAGATCTGATCCATGGTGTACCCCTTCCCTTCGTTATCGTTCACTTCAAGCCCTGAGATCAACGAGGTTCCCTCTGCAGTGCTGCAACCTTCATGCTTTTCCGCCCTGAGCTCCGAGATGTTACTAGAGGACGAGGAAGACGGCGAGGGAGCCGAGCTCGTCCGCCGCTCCTGTGCCTTCTTCCTCATGTGCGTCCTCCAGTAGTTCTTGATCTCGTTGTCGGTGCGCCCCGGTAGCCGCCGAGCAATGCGAGACCACCTACAGAGCAGACATATTCGGATCACTGGACTGCAAGCAAGAAGCCATGCTCATAAGCATATGAAGACAAGTGAGGAAGACCTATTGCCCCATTTGGCATGGAGTTCAAGCACAAGGTGTTCTTCCTGGGGCGTCATGCGCCCGCGCTTGAGGCCGGGATGAAGGTAGTTGACCCAGCGCAGCCTGCAGCTCTTGCCGGTCCTGTTGAGACCTGCACAGAACGAGGAGGCATGCAGAGGTCAAAGCCAGTGCCTTCCCCCGCTGTCCTAGGTGCCTTACAGGCCTACCTATCCCCCGCCACCGCTCAAACCTGACACCTTGGCTAAGAAATCCCAACGACGTTCACCGAACAAGCGCACAAACCATACCAGTTGAAGGTCCTCCTGCTCCGTCCACGGCCCCTTCCGTGTGGCCGCCGCTGCTCCCGTAGGCGGCGCATTCGCCATCACTGCACGGCAAACTCTGTTCAGGTACGCCTCTCTCTCTCTCTCTCTCTCTCTCTCTCTCTCAAAGGTGTGATTCTCAATAACTCGGAGGCCGTAGGACGCCACCCACGGGGTTTTATAGCCGCCGTAGCCATGGCCAGGTGATGTCATGTCGAACTCACAAAATCTAGCACGCAATTTAGCTTCTTTATGACATCCTAGTAACCTCTAGCGATTAATGGGTGTGCTGGAGAAGCTTTGGTTGGCCTCTTGCTAATAATGCGAGTAGTGAAAGGGACAAGCGGGAGTCCGATGGCTAGGGCGTCTCCATGTCCTCGGAGAGGTCACGCTCTTTGTTGCGTTGCCTTTCTAAAGACAAGTGAAAGTAGCCACTTGGTGATTTACGAAAGGTGGTTTGAGCCCTTAATATATTATTAGTATGTGTTGCTCAGCCACCAAAAGAATAGTGAAAAAGAAAGAAAAGCTTTTAGTGAGTTAGATTCTTCTCTTGCCTCATTGGATGCTTCAAATTTTAGTCAAACAAAAGAGTTATGCCAAGAAGTGTAACCAGGAAGAGTGATAGGTTGTTACCTCGGGAATGTCTCAAGTACTTGCTGCTGGAATGTTTCGATACACAAGTACCATATCTGACCTACTTGCCAAATTTGAGAGCACATTGTCTTAGCTAAACAAGATATGGATTTTTTTGGAAAGGTAAGTGGCGGATTCAATTTCATGATCTTGCTATTATCCCAGTCAAGATATTTTTAGTTGACTGACATTTTAAAATGTATTGGAGGATGATTCAAATACTGAACCTTTAGGCCTAGTGTACCACTATCCTTATTATTATTATTATTATTACTGTATAGTTTAACAAGTAAGACAAAGTATTCCCCTGCTCATCCCAGGCATTATTTGTTCATTGAATCGGCAGTCGGTCCTGCTTAAATCACTTCAAGTGTTTGTGATAAGGGAGTTGGTGTCTTATCATTAACACAGAGGCAAGTCCTGCCGTGATAAAAAGCCCGTGGGGTTCTGTTTATGTGTAACATCACCCTCCTCTTGATTCAACTCATGCCCTCCCCCTTCTCCTCTTCCTCCTCTCGTGATGTGGCCATTTTTAAAGCAATATCTTGGAGGGAGCACTACTGCGTGCATACCATGTCAAGGAATCAAGCCGAGTGCCGAGGGCTGCGGTGCTGACACTGACCCATTACCAACACACACGGACACGGTGGTACGGGCTGCACTGAACCTTCTCGATATCAAAAGCGGAACAGAGAAGCCATACAAAAGCGTGCAGTGTGGCTCAGATCCTAAAGCGGATCCTTTTACATTTTTGAGTGCGGAGTAGCTCGAGGCCGAGGCATCGTGACGTGGATGCCACCTTCCCGTCTTTTTTGCCCCCAACTTGGCCCTCTGTCTCTCATCTTCCTCCGCCTGCATCCTTTTGGCCTCCTTCAAACCTGCCATTATTCTACTCCCACCAGTGCATCACAAATCTCATCTTCTTCCGTGATGTGTTGGGAGGGTGTGTAGCAGTTGGCACCGGATGTGGTCGGTGACGGGATATTATTTGTTATCATTTTTGGTTAGCAGCTGCTTTGTCTTGTTTCCGGGAGTTGTCGACTGCTTGTTCGATGTATTGCCTCGCTGCATACGAGATGGAGGGGAGGCATGTGGGACAAGTGAATGAAAGAGACGTCGTATTTATATTTGGTGCAGGGTCTTCTTCTGACCCCTTTCTGTCCCCTTAAGTCCGAACCCTGCTTTGCTAGCTCCGAAAGGTGTGGCTTTAGGGATGGTGGCGAAGAGGTGTAACGAGTGCAGCAAAGATCAATGCTGTGACAATTACAATTTGCAATTCCGTGGTGCCTCCAAGTGTTGTTCCTTGTGATCGTGTGCACTTTTGCTTATAACCATAATCCATAGGAGTGATAGGTGTGGTGTCTTTCTTTCTCGATAATACTTGTCCAGCACACGTACATGCCCATGGCTCGAGCTGGTCGAGGGATTTGACTAGAAGCACACCACACACGCCCCACAGTGGTAAGAAAGGTGCGAATGGAAGCCACGTAGTGGCATGGCCTGCAGCCTTTTGTTCTTCCACAATTTCTATGGACCCGAAAACCATGATGATTTCAAGATGTGCCGACGCCGCGGGTTGTGCGTGTTGGACCAGTTGGGTGGTGAAATGGTGGTCGTCCGCGATGTGTCGTGTCAGGCTCTTCTGTTTCATTTAGAGTTTTTTCTCACAATGTTTTTTACGTTACCGGAGTCACGTCCGATTAGCTACTCCGGTCATATGCATCCAAGTCTCTCTCCCTTAGGCTTAGGCTTAGGCTTAGCTTGAATGTTCAGAATCTCGTCTTGACAATTTGTACATCCATTGTCCTTTCATCTCCCTAATGTCGTATGGCGTACGATCTCCTGTTACTATTGATTGCACTTCATCTATAGACTCAATCAAGACAACTTAATTAGGCCTCCCAGAGGTTAATTTGCACAAGGATTTACTTAAAGCCCGTTTCTTGCTCGGCCTACAGCCCACAACCCATAAAAACCCAGCCCTCAGCCGCCATAGCCCGTAGCACATCATAAAGCTATTCTAACTTTTTTTTTTCTTTTAATGGTTAGATTTTAATTATTGGACTCTCTTGGTGAGACATAGACAGTCGAATCTCTGCTATGCATTGATAACCTTTAAGTCGATCGTCGAAGGCAGTATTAGGGGATAATTCAACTTAGTTGGAGCTTGAGGTGGAGGAAAATTAATCTACTCCGAGACATCATGAGGTTGTTGAGGATTTCACAAATGAGGATCTAGGTGGTCAATGAAATGGTCATCGTTATCGAGATGACATGAGAACTTGGAAAAGAGGGAAAGTAATAATGCATTACACTCCTAACTCACCCGGTCAAAGACTATCACTTGGGCGATAGCATGGGGGAAAGAACCCATACCCCTCTTTCGCGATTTTAGGAGCATGATCCTCTTGCCCTTGCCCACCTCGATCTTTGAGAGGGTCGCACGAGACAATCGTATGGTGTATTAATCCCCGGTAGTAAGGCTCATCCCCCCCCCTTTTAGGGTCATCTATCGCAAGCGATCTATCACCCTGATTTCGGGAAGACTCGCATGTCCGATTATAGAGAGCATTAATCCTAGGCGACATGACCCAATTCTCATTTTTTTCTCTTTCCGGATGTTCGGCATAAAGGACCATTCCCTGCTTATTCTAGACAAGCTCCAACCCTAACAAACAATACTCTCATAATCCACCTTCCCTGACCTAACGCCACCCGCAAAGAAGTGTATCCACTAATCGTCAACCTCATTTCATCGGCCGCTCAGGCATAAAGTTAGTCCCCAAATCTTAAAAAGGGATAGCATTTCTATTATTTTTTATCTCCCAACTAATTTTATCATTGGAGTGATTAGGTCGAAAACATCTCCCGACATTGACTGCTTGTACAAGAACTTCGACGAGGCTAAGGCACACCTCGGGATGATACCAAATCTATCACTAGCAAACAAGCTGCATCTTGGGATCGTATTGATTGGATCTACCTTTCTCTCTAATCATCTCTCGTGAAACCCTATAGGCTCCTCGGACAAGTTTACACCTTCAGAATCAAATTAAGTCGTGTTGACTCTATGATCAACGACAACGAGGCAACAACAATTAGCATTAATTTACTATGTTTCGAGGCAATGCGTACGTTGAGTCATTTCAATTATGCTCTTTCTTAGCTAACGATGAATTATATAAATTATCATTCAATTATGTGCCAAAAACCAACTTTGTCCTTAAAAGCAATGGACACGAGAATGTCCTGATGAAAAAGGGCTTGCTTGAAGAAATGGATAAAGATCAATCAGTGGAACTTTCCGTCTTTTATTTGCTTGTTAGGATGACTAATGTATAATTGATCAAAAATATCCTTATTTTGTCCCCCCAGTCCTTTTCATGTGGTTTCTAATTTTCTACCAGATTAAAAGAAATTTATGTTACTGACAAGAAATAATCCTTGGCATGCCATCGCCAATGCTAAAAAGTCTTCGTCCCCAAAGACCAAAGGATTATTAGCACTTACTCTCTTCTGATCATAAAAGTTTTTTGAGGAAAAATAGCTTCAAAGTCAAGTGGGGGGGGGGGGGAAACCCCTACAAAGAAGATGAATTTATTTTTATATCAAACTAATTAAGGAGAAATAAACAAAACAAGAGAAAATTTGTCTGAAAAGAAAAGAAAAGAAAAGAAATGCTAGGTCGAAACATGAATAAAGAAAAAGAATCAAAGGAAATAATTGAAAGGAAAACCCATAGGATCTCTCCCACTGCAAACCAGTAAACCTATGTGAACCCTAAGAAACCAACAAATTTAGAGCCAAATTAAAATCCAACACCATATGTAATGTAATTAAGAAATCAAAGCAAGAAAAAGAAATGAATAAGGTGGTGATGATGATATGAACAATGGATCTCCTGAAACGAATTCATCCAATATATATGTATATATAGTCATCAAATCATCATCATGCACTATGCGATGAATAACTGGAGAAATCTCGCGTTGCAGATCCTTCTGCCGTGTATCGGAATCCAAGACTTTGGAGCTGCAATTCGTTCTCCAGCGGCGGCAAGTTCAAGTCCAGCCACCGAAGCTCCCTCGCACCACCTTCCCTCGCGGCATGCGCGTCCGGCGCCACCGGCTTATGCCGCCGCATGTGGCCGCCGAGAGCCTGGCCCATCGGAAACACCAAGCCGCACACGGGGCAGGAGTGAAGCTTCGGCCTCATCTTCTGCACCGGGTTGCACCCGTCTCCACGCCCCCTCGGCCTTGTGTGGCTCGTCCGGTGGCCTCCGAGCGCCTGGAACGTCGGAAACCGGCGGCTGCAGGTCTTGCACTCGAACTGGCGGCCCCCGCCGGCGCCACTGGGCCTGCTCGTGCCGCCGACCTCTTCCCGCTGCTTCTCTTCGCATGAGAGCAGCTGTAGCAGACTAGCCATCTCCGTGCTCCCCGTCTCCTGCTCTATTCCTCCTCCGGCAGGGACGGAGGCTTCGCGAGGAAGAGTCGCCGAGGAAGTATCTGCTTCTTGCATGGAGTTTGGGACACGGGATGAGGAAAAAGTGCATGGAGGTGCATGTTTTATAGAGGCATGACATGAGGAGCTGTTCGTGTCACGTTCGCGGACTAAGACGGGGAATTTGGGGAAGCAATCACGCAAACACGACTTGCAGTACACGACCGCGTTGTCCTCACAGCAGCAACACTGGCTGCTAGTGCTCAGTTTGCGTGTTGTCGTCGGCCCCCCTCTCAGGCAAGCTTTGGTCATCAGGAATACCGATACAGCATATACATGAGAAGCTCAATGATGTGAATTAGATTCCCCGAGCTCCTCCGAGTGGCCTACTTAAATGGTGTGTCTCGCACGCAAGTGCCTTTATTATTGTTGAGGACAGTTTCGTTGCAAGCCCGCCTTTCTCTGCTTCAATCAGTGCAAAGCCTAACATTAAGGCACCACAAAAACGTTAAGTGGTGTCAAGGTAGTAAATACCTCAGGTTGACTTGACTCTGCCCATTTGGGCTTGAGACCACAGGACTCCTAACCTCAGCCATTTCATACTTGCTTTCTCTTCTCTCTCGGTTCTACGTAAAAGAAGGTTCTCACAGCGTCAAATGGGGTCAAGAAGTCAACTTGGACTAGCGAGATATGAGCTGTGATTTGCTTGGCCCGAGAGGAAACACACGGTTTGCAGCTGATTGCCAGGAATTTGGGACAGTTGGTGCCAAAGATTTGTTGTCACTTGAACGCCTCTCACTACGCGTGGAGTGGACCTGGGAGTTGACCTATGCTGTCACATTGACGTGTGGGCGGCATTACGTGGACAATCCTCGGAGAAGCGACGGTGAAGATATCGCAATTAATCGATTGGAGATATCCCAGTGATGAATCAGCAGCAGCTGGTAATGGATTTTGATGGGTGTTGATTTGACGATGGTCTCCCTGATGGCGATCGCTAAGTGGGGAGGCACGCATTTGGATGTATATGTCGACTTCCAATTGGAACAGCGTACGCTTCACTTTCTCCCCACTGTGTCCCTCCCTCCCTCCATTTGGCATCGATGGTCAAGCCTTTCCTCCAAAGCTAAAATGCCATGTCCTATTACACATTACTTTCCTTGAATCTACCGATTTTGTTGAACCACACCATTTATTATTTGACATCATCAATTGTTTCTAAGTTAAATAAATCTTTGTTGGTTTTTAATTTTTTTTTTAATGTTTTATAAGTTGTCATGTAGCCGCATCTATCGTATTTTTAATCTTATTTTCTAGATTGATCATCAAGAATAGAAAGGAAAGAAAGAGGGGAAGAACCCAACACTATCAAGTACAGATAAGTTAAGATATAATTTATTATTATTATTATTTATTCTTCTTATACTTGGGTTATTATCTAATCACGTAATTGAGTCCATTTCCTCGTACTATGTGTGAGTGGTGCAGAGATTCTATCATCCACAGAATAGACACGTGGAAAGATCCATTTTGAGAGTTTTCTTCTATAGTGAGAATGAGTCTGATAACTATCCAATTATTTTTCTCATTATCTTATTTTATCTCTTTTCGTCCTCAATTATCATTAATAAAAATAAAAATTCTATGTGTTCATCCAATATTTGGTATTGAGAACTTTTGGTTGGAACAAAAAAAAAAATTGTATCATTGCTGTTAATTCATATTTCAATTATATAAATTCAGGATGAATTGCTTATGAGCTAAAAAAAAAAAAACGAAGTCTCACCTGTTAGCCAAAAAAAAAAAATCTAGGTGCGGATTGCAACTTTAATCTCTCTCCTCATAGGAGAAAGTCTCTCCTATTAGTGAATCTCTACGTCGTAGCCGAGGAGTTAGCATGGTTCGAAAAAATTTTAGATGCGGATTGTAACTTTAATCTCTCTCATCGGAGGAGAAAGTCTCATCTGTTAGTGAATCTCTACGTCGTGGCCGAGGAGTTAGCATGGCTCGATCTGTTTGTCGATTTTCAAGGTTGTCTTAGTGATCAAGCCTTCGTCGGGTCAGGTTGAACTTGAGGTCAATTCTGAATGTGCCTCTTCAATGGGCACGCCCTGCTTTGTCGCCGTCGGGTTCCTGCACACTGATCTAGGTCAGGAGGGGAGGGGTTTCCCGACTTAAGTCTTAGAGATCAAGTCAGTGAAACTTCTACAGAAAGCCCACCGCCCTTGCCAAAGACTGGTTAAGAGCTTTTATTCTGGTGCCCGAGGATCAACCGTACACTATCTACGTGCGACGGTAAGTTCATACCTCTGAATGATCGTCGCCCGATATGTGTGGAACGACGTCGTGCGGCGCCATCCTGGCTGGCTTTCTGAAACGACCTTTCTTTGCACAATGTTGACTCGTGTGGCTCCAGACAACGCGGGAGGGGGGCGATCGTCGTCTCGAGTATGTGGTGGCATGTCCGACATGGCGCCTAGTCTTCATCGCGAGATTTCATATTTGCGTTGACGTGATAGCCAACTGTGTCCACGTGACTAGATACACAATATGCCCTATCGTCGCCTATGTTTCCAATTCTTCAACATCAAGATCGGTGTGAACCTTTGTTACTTCATTGCTGGATGATACTGGTGATGGGTGAAGACCAGTGGCACATTGTCTTTCTTTTCCCTCGCTAAGGTTCACACTACTCTTGATGTACAATATTGCTAGCGCAAAGGAATTGGATACGTGGAGCATTGTCTTTTGGGCGAAGGCAGTCTCCGCTTACCAAAAATATGACCCATGACTCCACGAATTTTACTAGATGTTTTGAGGAAGCTTTCTTCAAATATTGATAGGGTACGGATAGAGAGAGAGAGAGAGAGAGAGAGAGAGAGAGAGAGAGGTGCAATCCCTCAGACTTCTTTTCATTTGTTTATCATATATTATTTAAATAAAATTTCTATTAGTTGAGAGAGTATTTTATATATTAGATTAGAAAGAGAGAACATTAGAGGATGAATCACATTTGTACTGCATGATTAGATAAAATCACATATTAGCAATACAAGCCCTCAAGAAGTATTAAACTAATCCAATGCCTAATTTCTATTAGGTTGCAAACAGTGCTGGTGGTACCGATTCGAATTCAACGAAGTACTCCAGCGGTCGTCACCAGTGGTTGCCTCCCGACGGGCGCTCAGTTTCCTCAGAAGCTTCTTCCAGTCGTTGCTGCTTTCCAAGTTCTACATCCTCAGGGTCCGTTCATGCTGCTCCCGTTCTCATGTATTTTGCCGACTCAGGGGTTCTTCTAGATAAGCTTTGGCCTGTTTGAAGTCAACAAGTGACAACATTCCGGTGTCATATGCTCTCAGGACTTTGAAGCATTACTCCATTCTTCTACCTCGGTGATGCCTTCTGGTGTCTATGGTTTCAGATGGTTTGGCCAATGGCAGGTGTTTCCTTCCTCGGAAATCTTAAGTCAAACCCACCTATGCTCTCTCTTCGTACCTTCCATGCCATTAATCACATGCGACGACAATAGCTGTATAGTTATTATTTAAGCAGCCGAGCTTCCCTGACTGCCCAACTTCAGTGGCAGGCGGTAACGTCGGCGATGACGCATCATGAGCAAAGCCATCACAGCACGGAAACTGATAATCTAAAATAATTAATCTTTCGGTATCTGGATCAACCAATTGGTCATTTTCAATCAACTCTACCAGCTTATTCGGATCTGCGAATCTTTATGTTCAGATATATACACTGCAGCAGTGAATTCATGTGATGGAGTGGACGTGAAAGAAATGGATATGGTAGAGCACAATAAGCTGATTTGAGTAGCCTGGAACACATGGAAAGATACGTCATTTGTGGTTGGAGATGTGGAAGAGAAGAAGAGCGGAGGAAGGTGGTGAGTTTTGGAGCTCCGTAGTGGTTAGGTTGAAGACTTGGAAGAAGAATCGGAAGGCTGGTGTCGGGTATACTACATCGACACATCACCTGTATCGATTTTGCTCAGCTACCACGCCATGGATTCAACACACGTTTCCTGCGCAGTTCAGCAAATCCGTGCTTCCATCTCGTTGAGTTCTCTCGTTTCCGTGAGTCGCAAATCCAGTGCAGTAAAACCTCATATGTCTATCTAACACACTTTTGCTGACTCTTCCTCTCTCCCTTTTCAAACTGCATTAGATAGAGTCCACTTCACATTTCTAGAAGATAGGACGACCGAGTCCGCTCTCTCCTCGTCGTGTTTGCTTCCATCACCACTATCTCATCCTTACCTCTCACCTACGGAACATTGTAGCTGAATTGACTTCCTCCCACAATTTATTGCCATCACGAAAACGAACACTTCTTTGCCGCTACAAAAAGTCACGACTGGCAAGTCCTGAGAGCCTAACAAGCCATTTCCTGCCTCCCATCCGCCGGTGTGTTCGGAGCTCTTACCGACGTTTCGTCCAGCATGAAGAGAACTAGGGTCGCAGGGGAAGGAGAAGTGGCGAGCCTCCACACCATGGCTCATGCACTGATGCAGCTGTCCCATGGCAGCGGCGACGACGCCGACGTGTCGTCGGTGTCGCCACCGGCACGTGTCTTCGAGTGCAAGACGTGCAACCGGCAGTTCCCGTCGTTCCAGGCGCTCGGCGGCCACCGGGCGAGCCACAAGAAGCTGAAGCTCGCCGGGGACGGCCGCGGCGACGGCGAGGGGGCGAAGCCGAGGGTGCATGAGTGCTCCATTTGCGGGCTCGAGTTCGCCATTGGCCAGGCCTTGGGAGGTCACATGCGGCGGCACCGGGCGACCACCGCGGCCTGCGGGCAGGGGCTGCCGGAGACGAAGAGTACTGAGGGGAAGAGGGTGCTAAAGATCTTTGGATTTGAGCTTGTATATACAAACTCAGTGGCGGTGGATTGCTTGTATTGATCTGTATTGACCTCCTCATATACCTAATGTAATACTTTTCATTTTCTTACATGTTTTCTTTTTCCATTTGTTCATTGTGTACTTATTGCATGAAAATACTAAGAATTATACCGATAAATTATGAGATTATACATATTTGATGACAATAATTTGTCGTACGAGAATATCTCCATGTAAAAAGACTAATGTAGAAAGATCATACGAGTATTTAAAGTGTTTTTTCTCTGTTTCTCAGTCTTAATTTTAAGATAGATATGGTATTCATAAAATAAATAAATTATAATTCACAAAAGATCTTTTTTCATACTTAATATTCTCGGCTTTAGAGATACTTATCGATCCTAACATAATTTAATTATTAATTTCTAAACAAAAAATAAATAGAAAATGGATTGAAAGACGGAAATTATAATTCAACTGTGGAAAAGTACTCTTCTTCCTGCTTTTGTCCTGTTTTACTTTTTGACATTTTCTTCTGCCCCTTTGGATAAGCTAATGGTGCAATTTCCAGACCTCATTATGAGATTGACAGATGCATCTTTTTTTCCTGACAGAAGTTTCAAGTGACTTTGTTGGTTTGATTTTGTTGTATTCACTCTAATAAATAGTTCATTAGCTTCAACCAGACAACCCCTTTCTCTGTCTCCTCATCTTTGGTGACCATTTTATATCTGAATTAGGAAAAATTTACATCTTTGCTTGAAATTTGCTGTCACTAGAAAAAGAGATAAGTTTCATAAAATTATGCAAAAAATCTTTTATCATACTTTTTTTGAAAAAAAATAAGCAACTATACTTGTCCTTTAAAAGGGTCCCTATTTTATTGGGAGTGTAGGTGGCTTATAATGTTGGGGAAGTATAGTGCATAACACAATCATTCTAGAATCCTGCAACTAAACAGAGACTTGTGGACATCTCATACACAATCTCTGTGATAGTTAGAATAGGCTTTTTGTGGATTTAAAAGCATGAGCTGACATGTTGGCACATAGGTAAGCTGTGGCCTAAAGGCTGATGCTGACAATGCAAGCAGCATACATGAAGTTTTCACATTTCTAGGATACAAATCTCAAGAGTTGGGATTTCATGTGGCTTATGAACCTGTAATATAATTTGCTGATGATTTGGCAGTGCAGGTCCACAAATTCCACATACATTCTGATTATTCCTCCTTCAAAACCTTTCAAATTGGCAGTCTATGGGGTTGTGATTGGTTTTTGTTTTACTTTCTAAAGGAAGAGCTATATATTACCTTAATAATTGATATGGCAAATGGCTTGATATGTGGAGTTCAGTTTATCCTAAAATGATAAAACAATCTATTAAGATTTGCCACATTAGTATTAGTAGAAAATATTCTTTGAATAAAAATAACTCAGTGAATATTTCTTAATTACAAGCTGGAGGGACTTTTGGACTATAAATAGAGGCATCTTTATATACAATCTAATATCTCTTTTACTTACCCATCCAATTTCATTTCTAATCATCCTAATTTTCTGGATTCACTTTAGGTATATATTTGATCATCTGATAAGATCCCTTCGATGGGTTCGAATAATATTTTTTTGATGTGTCTTTTCTTACAACAAAATCTAATGAACCTTCTAACACAATTTTTTAATGCTTAAATTAAAAAATTATGATACGAATTAGAATACAATAGATAGAAAGAGTCTAACCTTACTTGTTGTATGGAAGCACATTTTTTATAGTCGAAACTTTCTAAGCATTTGTAATTAAAAAAATATATTATATGACTTGTAAAATATTCAATGAATATTTTTTGTTTTGATTATTGCTCACTACATTTTATCTTTTTTTTGCCTTAACTCATGGCCAACATTTTATTTTTTTCTACCTAATTAGTGATTGCATGTCGACTCTAATTATAGACGAATATTTTCTCTATCAATTTAACATAGTTATGTCCGGTGAGGTTGCTCCTCTTTGTTTCTTATTTTAATAATTATTTCAGTGTTTTATATGCCTTCATACAGCACATTCAATGCCATTTTCCTCTATAGAGTCTAGCTTTAACGTTTTAGTTTTTACTAGCATCATAATGTGATCCATTTGTTTCATCAAAATAGTGCTGTCATATAGTACTTGATTATTTGAATGTCATCAAATATAAGTTATAACTAAAGCGATGATTACAATCTCAAGTACCGAAGCTATTCTTATGGTTGCTCATATTAGTACAAATGCAAGTTATTATGATATACCGTGTATCGATATATCGACACATTGAGTAAAATAGTCGTCGGAAGGAAAAAAAAAAGAATAAAAATAAAAAAAAGAGAAGAAGAGAAATAAAAGGAAAAAACCAATATACCACGAATGATAATGATACACAACTCGAACCATCTGAAATGAAGGCAGATGGTATCCTTACTACCAATTAGACTTTGTTCATCTTTTGGTGGCTGTGCTAAAATCCAGAACTGCAGATTTTTCACTCACATATTTCCTTTTCTGAATCATCGATCGTAAGTCAACAATCCATCGAAGACCTAAAGCTGATATATGAGACAGGATCTCTTCAAATTTTCTTTTCCATGTTTCTACTTTTATCTCTTGACTATTTATTCTAACACATGCATTTCCTACTGTTCATGAAGCACGAATCAAGCAACAATTATATGCGCTATAAAATGCCTGGTCAAAATAATAATATGCGAGGACTCCTTCTAGTAAGATGCTTCAGCTAGTAGTCCTTTTGGTCATCGTCAAATACGTATCCAGATTCACATTTAGTTTTGATTGATTCATGGTTGTTGACTTGTAGCATCATTTGACGCTTCAAAGCTTGACTAAGCTTTGTAATCCTTATCATTCTTTTCAGTATACATCACCGCCCCTCTTTCTTTAATGGCTCACAGCAAATTGCCGGACTACCATTGCCATGCACACCTCCCTTTGTTAATAAAGACCATTAGGAACTGCGCACGTCCGATAATGATCGTTTACCTTAATAATAATATTTTTTTATATGTGATTGAACGATGAAAATTAGTATATTTGAATTAATGATCCCCAAAACATGGCTTATATATATCCAACATTAAATAAAGATTATAAAAGAAATATTCTTTCATGAAATCCCAATATATATTGCATACATGAACACACCGTCACGTGCCCGATGCGTGCGATCTCCGTTCTCTCTGGTTGCGGTGCTCCTTGCGGCCTCCGCAGGCCGGGAATGGTGGGCCTCCCAATAACTCCTGCGGGTCCAGACGGGACCCGCCGGTTGAAGACGGTCACATGGGCTGCGGCGGCGAACCCACCCCTTCGTCCACGGGAAACAGAATACGATTCCTTCTCCTGCTCAAAGGGACGCGTCGCTCCCACGCGATCCGCTAATCACGGTGATCGGGGCAATATGAACCGTCAGATGTCACCCACAAGCCCTAAGGGAGACGCGTCACGGTCGTTAATCGTGCGCCGTGACGTGCCGGGTAATTGCACCATACCGCATCCACGAACGGTAGAGGCGCGTCGAGTTCTCGGTGGGTCCCGGAGGCACTGTCCGAGGTGCGGTGGCATCGCCAAAGGTGCCGATTCCGATACCGTGGGATCTGTTTTAGACCTCCTATTTAGTGGGGGACAGCGGGAGGACACACACACCATCTCCCGTTCTCTCTTCTTCCGGTCCTCTGTACCGATTCATATTTACTACGATTCTTGTTTTCTCTTCCTGTCTCCGGTTCCGAGAGCGGCTCCAACTCCTGTGTCTGCGTTGCGATCTACCGATTCCGGTAAACCTCTGTTCCGAACACGTCGGATCTCTCTTTTCGCGTTTTGCTTACTGTTCGAACACTAATTACATGTAACCTTGTTGTTGGGATCGGATCATTTGAGTCTCTTTGGGATTCTTTGTTTTATGTTAAATGATGCTTCTTGCGCCGGATCGGAGCCACAGTTATGGGCCTCGATCGAGGATTGTATGCTTCTGTTATGGTCTCTGTCTGTTTAGTTCTGAGCCGAATCGGATCTTGTTCTGCTATATATCAAGGATTTTACCAGCGCTAGTTGCTTGTGAATCCAGATATACAAGTTTCAATGTACTTATTTTGCTGGATCTTGTATTGGAGTTCAAGAAATATGTCTGATCTTGCTTTCACCATTTTCTTTCAAATGTCTCTTCTGATTAGGGTTCCAGATACACTAGTTCTATCTTCCTCGTAGTAGATCTGCAGGGATGACTCTGGTTTTCTAGAATATAACCGAACTTTCTTTTTCATCTAGACTATAGTATTATTATATATTGCTTTGTTGCAGAAAAGAGTTGGTGCATCAAATGCAGAAGTCACCATAAGTCCAAGTCAGTTGTGCTGTGTTTGTCCCGCATTTGTCCCACATATGCACAAAGTAAAGTTGGATGAAGTTTGGCTTTTTTATTTCTTCGGATCTCATGACTGGCTTCAAGATCCTGGAGATGTGATAGCGTTGCTGTTTCCTGATCTAATATTGTCCTTGAAAGCCATTGATCTGCCCAATCTGTTCTGGTAGAGCCCTATCTACCAAATCATATCAATGAAAATAAACCTGATAATTTTCGTTAATTTTTTTATGCTGACAACAATGGCATTTTGCATAGGCTTCGAAGATTTTGAACCCCCATCGCGTGTTCTGAACATATCATATATCTGCCCTTTGCATATGGATGAGTGATGCCGGCAGGCTACTCATGCCTTTGGGCCTAATTTTATGCGGATGGGGGCAATGACAGTCACAATAATAGTGATAGTTATTTTATTTTTCTTTTACAATAATAATTCTCATTGATGGTTTTTAATGTTTGTAATGCCACAATCACTGTCCCATTTTTCAATAATGTGCACGGACGTGCAGCCTGAATACAAATCCTCGGACATGAACAGTTAGGCAAAAGAAGTGCAGATTACGTGCTGATTAATTAGCTTGTTGATTGACAACTATTATATTCTATATTTGTTGACTGTGTATGATACATTATGGATGCAGTTTAAAAATGAGCCATGGTTAATCTAGGGCAGCAGAAGTCTCAAAGAACGTTTCTTTTTGGAAGTTTTTGTCTGAATACTTTTTTTTTTTTTGCATTTTACTCATGACCAGCAACTTCTATATTCTTCAATGTTCCAACAAGTATACATTTAGGATGAGATGATGAAATGTTTACAATGAAAATTCATTGTATGTTTATCAGATTCTCATTATGGTTCCACCTCCTGAAGTACCAACCAAGTTTTCTGGCATGCAAATTTCTCATCCACCACTCAATGAGAGAATACTTTCGTCCATGTCTAGAAGGTCTGTTGCAGCACATCCTTGGCATGATCTTGAAATAGGTACTCAATCTCATAAAAAAATTTTCATGTGGTAATCTATCCATCTCGCTCTATGTTAATTCCTTCTTCATTGGACTTTGGATTTTGCTTGCAGGCCCTGGTGCCCCTACAATATTCAATTGTGTAAGTACACTATACCTTTCAATATTTAGTTGTCCTATCACAGGGTTTGATGCTAATAGAAGGACTTCAATGTGGTGCTAGAACATACAATTTGGCAACTTTGCTTGTTTTGGTATGAAAGTAATTGTGTGTAACCTAGCTAAAATATTCAACTGTTGGTGTCTTTAACAATTAATATCTTAATTCAATAATTCATTTTATAGGATCTTTCGGACTTATATTTATGTGGATGAAAAGGATACTATATATTTGTACTTGAAACAGGATGCCATACCTAATATTATAAACAAAAAGTTTAATTCCTGCAGGTGGTGGAAATAGGAAAGGGAAGCAAAGTGAAATATGAACTTGATAAGAAAACTGGGTTGATAAAGGTATGCATGGTACTTTACCTTGTTGCTTCCTTTCTGCTTTCTGTTGTAAACTTCATATTTGTTTTATATACACAGGTAGACCGAGTGCTCTACTCATCTGTGGTGTATCCTCATAACTATGGTTTCATCCCACGCACTCTTTGTGAAGATAATGATCCTTTGGATGTATTGGTTATCATGCAGGTTTGTAACACTTCTAAGTCATTTCCTTGTATTTTAAAGTTATTTCCTTGTATTTTTTCCTTTAACATTTGTAGTTGTTAGTTACTTAATGGAATCTATTAGAATAGTAATTGCTGATGCTGAATCAACAGGAACCAGTACTCCCAGGATGCTTTCTTCGAGCTAAAGCCATTGGTCTAATGCCTATGATCGATCAGGTCTTGTTTATGCATTAGTATGTTGGACCATTAGATTTCATAATTCAAGGTATTTGATTGCTTGACATTGATATAAAAGGTGCTGATGCAATTCATCATATCATAAACAGGGGGAGAAAGATGACAAGATAATTGCCGTCTGTGCTGATGATCCTGAATACATGCATTACAATGATATCAAAGAGCTCCCACCTCATCGTTTAGCTGAGATCAGGCGTTTCTTTGAAGATTGTATCCTTGTATATTTGTGAACATTTTTAACACATAAAAAACTTATTTGTAAAATGTTATCCACAAAACAAAGTAATATGGTCAATTAAATTTCCAGACTTAGGTCCACCCTACACTGTACATCTATAAATGCTTGTCATTTATAATTCATTGATCACTCTCATTTTTTAGAAAAGGATAGACTAGTGTGTAAGACTCCGGCCAATGTAGAATTTAGAGAAAATTAATATTTGATTTCTTACATTTACCATAAGTGTTTTCATAACTCGAACCCAGATCATTAGTAGGTAGGTATTTTGTGCTACAATTTACTTGTATTTTTTACTTATGCTTCTACAGCACAAGCTTGTAAGATATATTTGCACCCACTCATCATCTTGTGTGCTATCATCACCTTCGGTTTTGGTGTATCTTATGCAAAGCAGGAAACAGAGGTATTGATCTTATAGAGAAACTACTGATGGTTTAGCTCATGAAAAGTGCAACATTGTCCTGTATATCCGAAACTCTTCCCAGAAGTATAAATCCACAGGTATTAAACTCATCAAATTTGATTCTCCTTGACCATAGAAAATCAGATAAGAAAAATGAAAACAAGGACGTTGCTGTAAATGACTTCCTGCCTGCATCTTCAGCTTACAAAGCAATACAGCATTCCATGTAAGTATTATCATGTTTGTCATTTCTTTATATCTTTGGCTTGCTACCTACTTAACCTCAATTATATTACAGAACCGGTATATCTTTACAATAAAATACTTACCTAAAACTTGATGTTGCATTTTTCAAAATACATAAGAAATTAATCCATTTAGTTAGAGTCATTCCTGCCTAATGCATGGGGAGACATGTAATTGGGGATCAAAATTCGGACCATTTTCACAATATGATCCCTAAGGACTTATCTAAAGCACAACTGTTTATGACAAAGCATATAACATCGTCCTGCATGTGATAACAACCTCAAATTGGACTGCAGTATTATCTTTTTTCTTGTTATGCCCTAATCAAATTTGCGGAATGTTATTCTTAGTCTTTAGGTTTTAGAACATTCAGACTGGAACAACTTGGACGGTCTTGTCTTCGTTTCTGATTGCATTCCTGTACTTGGGATGTAAATCATATTCTTTTATTGTAAAAGAGATTTGTAGCATTTGCTATTTTCACATAATCTATATCCCCTTTTGATATTTGAACTTACTTACAGGGACCTTTATGCTACCTACATTGTTGAAAGCTTGAGGAGGTAGGAGGCATTTTGAGGGGCGATTGGATATATATATATATATATATATATAAAGGAAGCTCAACAGAAATCTAGGAGGACCATTCAAACAGTTCTTTGTTGATGCTTCTTACATGACACTTTGCCAATGAGGGTATATCAAAGTGGACACTTACAACGAAAGTGCTAGTCTGGTTACTTTATTTTTATCGCATAGGAAGTTGCTTGCTTATTCATGTGATTGTATAGACTAGACTGGAAGTTGCTTGTTCATGTGATTGTAAACACTTGGTGATCTTTGCAAAATATGATAACCTGTATGTTTTGGAAACTCCATTATTTTAGTCATAGGAAGATCGACTTGTTAAATTACTTTTGACATTAATGCTAAAATAGATTATAAATCCTTGTTAATGCTCTTGACTTCACTCGGGATCGTTAAACCAAGCGGGCAAATTCTACTGTATGAGATGTGTCTTATGCATATCTGCCATCCCAAAGCCATAGTGGGTTCTGTTTGAGATGTCTTGCGAAATCACTGTGTGAGTAAAGATGTTTGAGCTAGTCTCTTTGATTGTCATTCATTATGTCTGGTTGTCAGCCACATTTAATTTTGACCCGACTTGGCCGTCAACGCTTCGGAGCTGATTAGGCTTGGTAGTTATTTTACTTTGTTCGAGTAAACTTGGACTTACCGAGCGAGATCGCACCTCAACATTACGGCGCCAACGCGGAACCATCGCGTCGAACGGAAGCGGGAACCCGTGGGATCGAACTTAGCGGAGTTGCAATAAAGCGTCAGAGCCCCTATTTAAGGGGAGGAAGCGGGAAGCCAAAAACCACCTCCTCTTTTTCTCTCTTCTGCCGGCCCGATTCCATTTCTAGGGCTTGGTTCTCGTTTTCTCTTCCCTTCCTCTGATCTCCGGCTTCGAGGAGATCCTGAGCGGTTCCAGCTCCTGTTGCGGTCTACTGATTCCGGTAGACCTTTCTTCGGAACACCTCAGATCCGTCTTTTTGCGTTTTTATTACTGTTTGAATTTCGATTACATGAAACCTTGTTTGTTGGGATCGGATCATTTGGGTGTCTTTGAGGGTTCTTTGTTCGAAGTTTGATGATGCGTTTTGGGCCAGATCGGAGCCAGAGTCACGGGCCTCGATCGAGGATTATATGCTTCCGTCTCTGTCTGTTTAGTTCTGAGCCGAATCGGATCTCGTTCTGCTATATGACAATGATTTACCTGCGCTAGTTGCTTGTGACTCCAGATATAGTAGTTTCAACTTTCATGTACTGATCGTGCAGGGATGCGATAGCGTATTCATCTAGTATTCTTATATATTTCTTATATAAGAAATATATATTTCTTATATATTTCAACTATAGTATTCTTGTAGTTTCAACTATGTGATTGTGCAGGGAAGTTTCAACTATAGTATTCTTATATATTTCTTTGTTGCAGAAAAGAGTTGGCGCATCAAATGCAGAAGTCACCATAAGTCCAAGTCAGTTGTGCTGTGTTTGTCCTGCATTTGTCCCACATATGCACAAAGTAAAGTTGGATGAATTTTGGCTGTTTTGTTTCTTCGGATCTCATGACTGGCTTTAAGATCTTAGAGATGTGATAGCGTTGCTGTTTCCTGATCTAATATTGTCCTTGAAAGTCATTGATCTGCCCAATCTGTTCTGATAGAGCCCATCTACCAAATCATATCAATGAAAATAAACCTAATAATTTTCGTTAATTTCTTATGCTGACAACAACGGCATTTTGCATAGGCTTTACAGATTTTGAACCCACATCGTGTGTTCTGAACATATCATATATCTGCTCTTTGCATATGGATGAGTGATGCCAGCAGGCTACTTATGCCTTTGGGCCTAATTTAATGCGGATGGGGGCAGTGACAGTCACAATAATAGTAATGGTTACTTTATTTTCTGTGTAATAATAATAATTCTTATTGATGGCTTTCAATGATGTGCATGACGTGCAGCCTGAAAACACATTAATAGCTGGGCAGAAGAGGTTCAAATTCTATGCTGATTAATTAGCTTGTTGATTGACAACTATTGTCTTTTGTGATACGTTATGGATATAGTTTGACGATGAGCCATGGTTAAGCTAGGGTGGCAAAAGTCTCAAATTGCATTTCTTTTGCAAGTTTTTGTTTTAATACTTTTTTTTTGCATTTCACTCATGGTTAGTAAATTCTACATTCTTCAATGTTCCAAAAACTATACATTTAGGATGAGATGATGAACATTGTTTATGTTGAAAATTCATTGTATGTTTATCAGATTCTCATTATGCCAAGGTCTGTTGTAGCACATCCTTGGCATCATCATGAAATAGGTAACTCAATCTCCTAACAAAAATTTTCATTTTGTGGCGTGTTCATCTCTTTCTCTGTTAATTCCTTTCTTAATTGGACTTTGGATTTTGCTCGCAGGCCCTGGCCAATAATATTCAACTGTGTAAGTACACTAAACATTTCAATAATGAGCTGTCCTATCACAGGGTTTGATACTAATAAATGCACTTCAATGTGGTGCTAGAACATTAACTTGGCAACTTTGCTTGTTTTGGCATTAAAGTAATTGTGTGTAACCTAGCTGACATATTCAACTGTTGGGTTCTTTGACAATTTATAATATCTTAATTGATCAATTCATTTTATAGGGTCTTTCGAATTCATATTTATGTGGATGAAAAGAATACTTTGTATTTGTGCTTAAAACAGGATGCCATAACTGATAAGAGTAAACAAAAAATTTGAATTTCTGCAGGTGGTGGAGCCATTAGTTATAAGGATAGAGTAAACAAAAAATTTGATTGGTACTGCAGCAATTAGTCTTCGTGTGTTCTCTTCTTTACAAAGTGAAATTATATATGTAGGAAGATTGTTAAATTCTGAAAATTTTGCACGATTTTCTCAAGTAGATACATATACAGGAAATTTTTATGTTCTGAAGGATCTCTTTTATACAAATATCGCTTCAGATATACATGCTGATGGCAAATATTACAGATCTCTTGGGCAGGATAGCCAATCAGGGTGCATCGAAGTGGGCAGTCAAATGTTGCTAGTTGTTTAATGTGATTGCCAGCACTAGCTGCTTTATTAATAGCATATGGAACTTGCTCACTCATGTGATTGTAAATACCGGAAGTAGTTTGTATTTTCTCCCATCACCGAGAACCACATATAATATCAGAGAACGATGTTTCTATCAAAGGTGATGGATGATCAAAGATACAATTGTTGAATGCATGGCAGAAGGGCCTCAATTTGATTCCTATGTTACATATGGCAGATACAGATATAAAGCGTCATAGCACATTTCATTATGTTTGCAGTTCGCCCGTGATGCCTTTCATGAAGCTGGAGTCTAATGGTGATATGTTCTCTTCCTACCGTAGCACCTCAGCTACTGGTGAAAAGACCAGTGACCATGAAGCAGAAACATGCAATATCTAACATTTCAGGTTGTGTACTCGGCATTTATCTTGATATAATCGTAACTGAGATCACAACCCCAAGCCTTTCCGCATCCTTGGCCATTCCCTGTTATAGAGCATGAACAAAGGCATCAAACGTTTACACAAAAGGGAACAAGAATATAAGGCCATGTTCTTCACGCGACACGGGTAATTATACTGGATAAGATGCTGCAATGTGACTATGTATTATTAAGTACAGAAATCGCATTTGACACAAATCAAAAGGGTATAAACGTTTTCTTCCTATTTTTTAGACAGCCGTTAGGATTTGAAATTTTGTATCATGCTACAATTTCAAAATTTGCTTGCTTGATACAGTATGGTATTATCACGGATATATATATATATATATATATATATATATATATATATATATATATATATATATATATATATATATATATACCGAACACAAGGGCAATTGTCTCGTCACCCTTTTTGACACGTTATCACGAATAAAATTATAAATGAGGCGTTCGATGTAATACTTATATATGTTCATGTCTTTTGATTTTATTTATGCTTTGCACAACATATAAAAAATTGACAGTAGACTTAGCAACCTCATTTTTTTCATTTTGGTAACCGTCCTAGACTTGCAAACAAAGATTGTATCATGTGAACGCTTGTGGAGATTTCGATTTGTAGTTGACCATTTTGAACTTTTTATTGTGCGACTGTTCAGAGCTTGTAAATTCTGTTTGTAATTTGCATTGGCTATGAAGTGTTTACTGAAATAATTGCTTGTGGAACCCGAGTGAGGCGTTTTCTCTTTTATAGGTCCTAAGGGACTATAGAAGATTTCGGGGAGGTTGACCTTTGTCGACAGACATGTAAGGGTGTCGCACGACTTAGGCAAAACCAACTAAATTCGTGACAAATGATATCAGAGCGGGATAAGCACTCGTAGAAATACTTGGCATGCAAACATAGGGGACCTAGCGGGGTTGCATTAAAGGCAGCCAACACGCGCGACCGTTTGGAGGAAAATGAGCATGAAAATATAAGGAAAAAGAGTCGCTCATAGGAGCAAGCATTTGAGTTTGGCATTTAGAGGAATAACAACCTTTCGCGTAAGAGGCATTACGAGAACAAGCAACTGGGAAGAATGCGAAGCGCACAGAGGTTAGAATGGTTGAGTTTAAGCTATGGCTCAACGTTGGCAACCATACTTGATGATGCTAAAGGCAAGCGAGACACTTGCAAAAGAATTCGGTACTCATGCAAAAGATTATATGCAAACGATGGAGTGTTCATAACCATCCCAAGGCAACCGAAACTCGACACCATGGAACATTGAAACTTTCTCTTCGGCATGAGAAGGATACATCCATAGGAGGCTGAATTGTGCAACGAATTCAACATGTTGCTGGGCCTTAAGGGGTGAAACGGGGGTTGTATTGACGTGGAGTCGCATTCTAGCAAGTGCGTTTGTGGAAGACAAAACAATGTACAGTTTGTTCAGCAAGGCGGAGTAGTCCAAGGGGATGTGGGGATTTCGGTCTGTAGTGGACCATTTTAGACCCTTTGTTGTGCGATCATTCAAAGCTTGTAAAATCTATTTATAATTTGCATTAGCTATGAAGTGTTTACTAAAATGATTGCTTGTGGATCCCAAATGAGACGATTTCTCTAATCCGTTTTCTCTTTTGTAAGTCCTAAGGGACCATAGGAAGTTTCGGAGAGGTTGACCTTTGCGGACATATACGCAAGGGTGCCGCACAACTTAGGCAAAACCAGCTAAGTCCGTAACAGCGTGGGGAGAAGAAACCATTTCTTTCTCCCCACGCAAAAAAGGGCGACGAGGCAATGTCATCGCCTCGTTTCTTCTGCCTGCATGGGGAGAAGAAACGTCGCCTCGACGATGCTCAGTTTCTTCTCGTTGCAACGTCACCGAGGACTCTTCTCCTTGTGCGGATAAGAAGTCGCCGATGACGCCGAGGCCTTGTCAACTCAGACGAGGAGGAATAGCGACGTCGGATCTCTAGGTTCACTTCCTCTCCCTCTTCTTTCTTCTCCCTCAGTTAATACCACCCAATAGTGAACGGTGACGATCAATTTAGGATGGTAATAAGGTGGAAATAGCCCTAATCGACGGTAACACCTGGTAGCGAACGATCTACGTACCGGTTTGCTGGCGAACCAGTACGTATCGTCCGATACGAGCGGTATTATTCGATATTAAAATCCTTGGGTAGCGGTAACAAACTAGATTATTAGCCGATGGTTAACATTATACAGTATACAAGTGCATGTGCTGTGCAAGTGACTGTATACTTTTAATGAAGTCTCGTGCAAGAATGAACAAAAGAAAGTTGCAACTTAAATTGTTCTAAGTTAGTCAACTAAAACTTACCGACAGATACATGAATTTGAACAGTTCCGTGGGATTCGCCAGCCAGTCTAAGATACTTGCTAGCCATAGCCCTGTAACATTTAATAATAAGTATCAATCAATACAAGAGTTACAATATTATACATTATAAAAATGAAAAATAAAATATTTCTTTCCCAGATGGCATATGTTGAATAAACGGTAAAAGCCACCTCCACTGGATGTATATATATGTTCTGTATTGTACTAACTACACTGTATGCCTTGCAAATGCTAGACAGCTAAGCATAATATTTCGAGACATTTAGTTAAAAGCAAGCAGATGATAACATGGAGCAAGAGATTACAAGCAATAGGTGAACAGATGCCAATATAATCATGATCATGATAAACAACATTTCTAAGCAAATCAGGTATTATGCAATTTATGATGCATCATCTGAAACAAATTTAGGTATCCTAAAGTTTTATGGTGCTTATGGATACAGGATTTCTCTAAGCATCATTTTGCAAAAACTCCTATACTGGCTGGGCTATAAATGCTTTTTTGCTCTGGAAAAAGGTTGTGTTATCGCTGAGATATAATTATGATTGCAGTAAATCTGTTCTGCAATAGAGATGGAAGACAACTCTTGACCTGTCAAATGGCAGTGGCTGACCATCTCTCATGAGTGGAATATCTCCAAGTGATATGTGAAGTTCATTAGGATTGAAACGAATGCCCGCATAACCAACAGCACATGCAATACGTCCCCAGTTTGGATCTCTTCCATATATAGCAGCCTGCAGGCGTCACTAAATCTAAGTTATTGTTGTGGCAAGTTAAAACAGTAACACAATAACTGGTAAAAATTGATGAAACAATGTAGAATTGTCTTATTGTTTTTTCTCATTCTCTGTCAACAGTCTACGGTGCTGGACATCAAATAATTTGACAAAAAAGACTACCATACTTTGACAAGTGAAGAAGATGCCACGGAGTGGGCTATCTTTGCCGCTTCTGCCTCTTCACCCGCACCAGTAACAGTAACCTAAAATCATGAAAGACGATTCATAGGCATTGACTATTTCATCCTCTATACTGAATAATATCATAAGAAGAAAGTTCACGTTATAAAATAAAATCCATCAAATTTAAATAGCAGCATATGTTAAAACTTTAACCAGCTGAACTTCAATTAGTTATGCAGTAAGTTGAAACTTTATTTCATCTGCTCGGGCCGTGTTTAGGATCTCATGCATAAAATATATATTGATTTATGATGACCAAGGAAGAAAAGAAAATTTTGCATCATCATATGAAACCTCAATCAAGCATGTTGCGCCCTCCCCATCCCAAGCTATTGATTTTGCAAGACCTTGCATGACCTGGAATGAAACAAGAATTTACAATTCATAACTACAATAATAGATTCCTATACTGCATACAACCAATTTAAATCATCAGCATCCATAAACAAAAGGTATAATATAGTGGTCATTCCATGTACCATAAGCAGAGAATCTGGGTTTAAATTATTGTTCGAACAACAACATATTTATGTAAAACAATCATAAGAAAACTGTGAATTTTAAAATTTCTTTAAAATTTCTTCATTATTCCCAACAAATTTGTGCATATGAAACACAAAGTTTGATTGTTTAGGATGAACAATATTTTGATGTCCTCAAATTGAGTTAAAAGTACAATCAGCAGATCCATCTTTTGGGTATCTCATACAGTCCAAAAGAATTTGCAGTAAGAACACTGAACACTGAAAAAGCTTAAGAATTGTAGTGATCTTATATCATTACGTCCACAGTAAGATACTATTTCATATTTTTTAGTTCAAATGAAGTTGCTAAAAGAATCATCAATTCAGTGCCCATTTTCTATAACAGCTATACAGGATAAATCAAATAACAACTCTCAATTTCAGATGAATAAATGTAAAGCAATAACACAAATGAAAGACAAAAACATAACAGTAACCAAAATGAATACATATTCTTCTAGAATTTAAGTCCAATATCAGTTTTGGCAACATATTGAACTGATATGGTACCAGCATACTAGTCAGTTCACCTTACTGTGACACCTGATATCACTAGAAGAAAAATCCATAAGAAAATAACTATCAGTATTTATCATCCGGTCGTCGACCTGTACTGGGCAGTATTTTTTTCAATTTTTTTCTTTGAATACTGGATAGTACAGGTCAATGTACCATTTAGTATCCAGGTAGTTAGGCACTATATCAATCAGGCTGATTATCAAAACCATTGAGATTTAGATTATTGGTTAACAGTAGATTACCAAAAGTACCACCACAAATCAAGTTAGTAATTTTTTCCACTTGTTACGCATTAAGTTATTTTCAATTATACGATATCCTAACCATCTCAACAATGTTATATTGCAAAGGTGGTATTGTTCAAGTCCTATTTAATTACTAAGATAAAAAATGATTCCATATAAATAGACATTCCACGAAACTTTACACTCTGTGACTAGAGTAAGTCTACTCAGGTTGTTGTTTGGTGGGGCTTATTTGATGGTAGAAGAAGATCCATGCAGTCAACCCAACGGACTTGGTGCATTATAGCTTCTATAATTCTAGTCACAAACTCCCACCTCATTGAACTTTTAGCAAACTGTGTAATATAATCATTATTAGTGAAATTGGTTAAAGCTATTACACATATTAACACACGATCAATGTGAAGTCAATGAAAAACAAAATTATTTCAGCTAGAGCCTAGAGATATAGCAGAAGTGTCACGCACAGCACTGCTTTTGGGATTCTCAAGCTTTCATGAGATGGTAATTATATTGTGACCAGAGTATTCTACATATACAGAGAACTACAACATAATTCCACGAAACAGGTTATCATAATGAAATTTTCAGAAAAGAACAAGGTAAATAGGAAAAATGGCATGTCTTATGTTCTGTAATCCAATATCTTTATCATATAAAAATATATTAATCAACAATTTTGAGATAGCTGTGATGCATATTTAAACAAAACCGAATGTTAGTAGTTTGGTGGTAATCCCCTATCTATAAGAAATACAAACACAAAGTAGACTCAATATGTCTGATAAAAATGAAAGATTAAAAGCCAGGCCATTAGAAAATTACATACAGCATCCAGACACGCTTGAAGTTGAAGAGCCTCATTGCTATTAAGAGAAGAAATACAATTTGACCTGGATAATCCACTGGCCAAAGCAAGAACACAGTCATTTGTGCTTGTATCTCCATCGACCTTGAAAGATTGAATGTGAAGAGTTAGGCTATAAAGAAAGTTCAATACACATGGCATCTCTATGAGATGCCGAGTTACAAGGAAAAGGTAAGTAAAAAATTGCAGATTACTCATTCCATCATGACTTCAGTTCAAGGTCTAGAGAATAATTGCATAAAATGGAACAGTTATCCGACAGTACCAAGATACTGTACTTACCATTAATCATTGGCTACATGAGAAACAATTTGTTGCACATGGATTCATATTCACATACTACACAATCATGAAAACTAAAAGTTCAATTTGAAAGGCTGCTAGCCCCCAAAGATTCTCTTAAAGTTGACATGTAACAAGAAAATAGTAACTTAATGACTTACGGTGATTTGGTTAAAACTTCTATTAACGGATGTGCGCACCATGTCTCTCCAAATACCACTAGTGACCAAAGCATCAGTTGTTATAACCTAAAATATCACAAAGCAACAAGAAATGAACGCACTTCTATGATCTGATTGCAGCGTGTTTGCATGTATACAAGTGAAGAGAAATTACATACACCAAGCATTGTGGCCATGTTTGGGTTAATCATTCCTGAACCTTTTGCCATTCCACCAACTCTTATAGGAATTCCTCCAACCTTATACCATCCAAAAAAGCAAATAGCTAATTACCAACACATTTATCAAACTGAAACTAAGTCAATCAAATCATAGAACTACTTTATAGCTAGACAAAATCTAATAACTGAAACAATCAAAACTTCAAACCTTTGTTTCAACAGCTACACTCTTGCTTACAAGGTCAGTTGTAGTAATGGCAACAGCTGCAGAGTCGGCCCTGCAAAAACAGAGAAATGATAGAGCAATACTAACAAGAAACGTAAATTTCTTACAACAGAAATAGATAAAGATCTAAATAAACTTATCATGTAGTAAAACCAATTTATTCCACTTGCAAGATTGATTTCTTACATGCTTGTTTAAAACATTGCCATAATCTTTTAGAATTAAGATCTAAATATCTGCTTATCAGGATGAGAATATCTTTTATAAGCATGTCTATAGTTCATATTTCCTATAATAATCATTTACAAGAAAACTTGAGATTCAACAGAATAAAAACTTGTATATCCTGCTTTTCAAAGCAATTGATCAATATTGAGTGTAATTAACATGCCACTTTTAAACCACGCTTTTCAGTATACCCAGGATGCTTTGGCGGATAAAACATTGTAAGAGCACATCAATACCATGTAGCTAGAACAATATCGACAAACTTCATCATGGTTAGACTGTCCATTGGCACAAAGTCATTGATATAAGAACGTATTTTCATCTTACTATTTACAGGCTTGTAGTATATCACACATCCACGCATCTGATATGGGAACACATATCTTTCTATTGAGAAAAGAGAATTCATTATAAGAATATAGTGGTCGCCAAACAAGTGCCATGGTTAGAACTTAGAAGTATGTTATTCAATCAAATGCAAAATTTATAATGACTAGTACCCCTCAACAGTTGATGATAATGAAGAAACAAGTCTTGGAAGCGAATTAACAAGAGCTTCCTGCACAAACATAACCAAGTATGAACCAGAAGGAAGAAAGTTTTGCAGAAGAAGATTCTCAGAAGACTTTAAAAGGAGGATATATGTCTCCACTAGTATTTACAACATGATCTAGGTACCAAATTGCAGGTTATGTTTACCTTCTTTATCCGATGACCAATAACACCTGTGGACTGAAGCAAGACATCCTCTGACCTCATGTGAAGGAGCTGTATTAACAGAGTAAGAAAATCAAAGCCATGTATAAATATTTTGGACCAAAAGCTAAAAGTCCGAAAAGCAGAAAGAACCTCAGCAAGAGCATTTGCACATTCTATGGTGTCCTGGTAGCCTGCATCTCCCTATAATGTACAAAGAATCAGTTAGCATCACAAATATCAACTGATTAACCAACAATCATATTTACTGAAAAATGCATATTTCGACAAAGCTGATAAATGTACTTACTGTAGCAGCATTTGCTTGACCAGCATTAATTAATACAGCACGTGCCTAAACACAAAATAAAGCTGTATGCTCAAATGACTCCATGTACGGACTTGTTTGACAAATTCAAAAAAGCTAATTTAACCATCATTTGAAGAAGAAAAGTGTCATAATGAGAAAGAAAACATTTTACAGACCGTAGTCGAGGTGTCCAGGACATTTCTGCAATAGATAACTGGCGCGGCTGCAACAATGTTGGTAGTAAAAGCTCCTGGAGATAGAAAAAAATTGGTTTTCATCATTCTATCATTGGTAAGAGTACATTTTCTTGTTTAGATATGTTAGATCATTAAGAGTACACTATAGCACCTAGGAATAGTGACATCAAAAATATAGCATGGCTGGGAATCATAATAACAGTGAATTCCTTTTACTAAATAATATTTGCTGGTTATCTTCAGTCTAATAAAATTTTATGTCAAGTACCTATGCTCTGATGGAATAAGTAAACTCACCAGCAGCAACTGCATCAACTTCGCATGTCACCAAAGATAAATCAGGTTTATCTCCTTTTGCCCTCAGCCCGCCATATATGCCTGCAGCTTTAAACCCTTTTGGTGCTGTAACGCCACCTGGTATCTATGAGATAGTGACAGTAACAGTAAGAAATCTTATGATATGTATCTAAAATATAGCTTTTTACTTTTACATACTACTATCTCTAAAAATTGAAGCTTAAAAGTAGAAGAAGGTATATGTGATGCTGATGTTAACCAGCAAGCAGCATCTAAGTACCATGAACTTTATTTGTCAAGCTCAATTTATACACAGAGAAACATCGACCTTCTAGGTGCAGGCTATTAACAACTACAACTAAAGATATAATTACAGCATACAGGAGAGATGAGTAAGAATCTCTGGAAAATTTTGGAGAAAGCTGCACTAGCAAAAAGACTGGGGAGCAACCACCTTCTTGAAAGAAGGTTTTGGATCATGGAGTTCTGTATTTCATTTAATGGCTGATATATTTTGGTTTTCTATTTACCAAATAAGCATTTTACTATGCCGTTACCATAGTTGATTTTTAATGAAATCAATTGGTGTTCATCCTGTCATACAGATGCTCAGAGAGAAATTAGATTGATTGGATGGTCAAGGCAGAAGGGGATGATAAAAGGTTATTCTTGTTATTGGGCTCGTAATTTCCTTCAGAAGAGTCATCCTATTCTACACGAAGATGGTATCAGGATTGCAAGACAACCTATTACATATCTATATCTTATTTTCTCCTTTAAATCTCCCCTTTATCCCAACCCTTCAATTCCTTTCTTTTCTGACTTTTTCTTTTCTTCCACTATAGCCATCAACCTACTAGACTAGCAGGTCCTCTAGTTCAATCTGCATCAACAGAGTGTTGGAATTTTGGAGATTGATGCAGATGCATACAGCCTTTTTGGTGTGTTTGCTGAAGCTATGTGCCCTAAGTCACACGTTGAAAGGCTCAATTACGCCATTCTATCGTGAGCCCTTTTTCTCTTCATATCATGGTCTCATTATCAACATGGCAGATTCACGACAGAACCTGCCAAATCCAATCTCAGCTTCATCCAACAATCCATTTGGTTATGCCTATTCCAGATATTCTGAGACCAATCCTGATCATATTAATTCCGAATTGGGATATACCCTCACAAATTTCTAGCATTTAAATAAGAAAGGCAAAAGGAAACTATAATTTAATTTAGCAATCTGCTGATTCATAAGTTCAAAAATCTATATCCTATGATTTATCCAAAACCCGACCCTCAGAATTTCAAATAACTCTCCTTTGGTTTAATTGTAATAGAAATCTTCTTTGTCTGGTTTACTTGTAATAGAAATCTCAATAGCGATAAAAGATCCATGTAATCAATTCCAAACAGTTGGAACTTACAGCTTTATTGTTATTGTTGAACTTGTAATAATAATCAACTCCATTATCCAAAGTGACCATGGTTTCGAGAGAGATTTTACCACTATACTTGTCCTTAACATCATATCCGTAATAGATTAAGATAACTTCTGTTATTCATGTCAAGTGCTCAGAGATAATCTGCTTTTTATATAGCACACGCAGCATAAAACTTTATATGTCCTAAACGGGATTTGTCGACGACAGTGAACACAGGGCACAGCAGACGATAATCGCATTGCCACACACGGAACCGGTCATTTCTCTACAGGCATCGAAGTACAGCTATCAAAATTTTAGGGCAAAAGAAAGGAAATGACCTGCGTCCACGGTCCCTCGGGAAGAAAAATCGGAGCCGCGGGGATATAGCTCGACGCCGTAACGGTCTCCGGAGAGATGGTGGCGGAAACTCGAACCCGATGCCAAGGAGCTGCGTGGGTTCCACAAACCTGTAGGGTCGCACACCCACACGCTCAAGAGATCGGCGAGAGATGCTGAGGAATCAAGTGAGATGAAATGACCTTAACGCGATGGAAGCGAGACGCCGGCAGCGAGAGCGGGTGGTTTAGAGCAAGAGCCATCTCCGGAAGATTACCCTTAAGTCTTTCGTTTCTCGGTCTGGGCGGCGCAAGTGCGTTCTCTTTCCCAAGTGGGGTTTGGAGACCGGGAGTGATGAGTGGGTTTCAGAGGGCGCGATCAGGTTGGAGCTGCGCGATTAGTTATTCACGATCGTAGGGGACCGAATGAGGGTTAATCTATCAGAGGGCGCGATCAGGTTGGAGCTGCGCGATTAGTTATTCACGATCGTAGGGGACCGAATGAGGGGTAATCATAGATTAACCCCTTTAGTTAATTATGATTAATATTTTTATTTTTATATTTAAAAAATAAGTATTGTGACATCTGCTTATTTGGTTCATGAACTTTGCCGTGCCTCTCGAGTTTGACTCACTGTGGCAATTTCCCATCAATCTCTTATTTATGTTAGAAGTTGTCACCTTTAGAGAAGACATCTTCTGCTACATTTGTAGTAAAAATCTTAAGTAAAAACACATATGAAACATAATAATCATAGTGGTAATTTTTATACATAATAAGCAAGTTGAAGAGAGAGAGAGACGGGTGTATGACGGACGTGTACTTACAACGGATGAGCGACAATCGAGCAAACATAACAGACGAGTGACATGTGAGCTGGTACGATAGACGAGCGATAGTCGAGCATATGTGAGGGGTGAGCAAATGTGACGAGTGATAGGTGCGAAAAGTGAACAAGATCAATAAGTACAGTAAACGACGGACGAGTAAGTTAGAACAATGAGAGGGAGAGAAAATCGATCAGAAAATTTTATATATAATTAATAATTTTAAAAATAAATAAAAAATATTTTTATTCCTTCTATTCGTATTATTTTTACAAGTGACAATATGCGTATTTTTTTCGTTAAGAAATTAACGATGTAAAGAAAATCATGATTAAATGTTTTTATTTTTGTAAATATATAATTCTCAATATTACCTTTTAAGATATTGAGATCAGTATACTAATCATGATTAACTATAGAAAATAGTATGTAATTATCCTTTGTTTCAAATGTAGCAGTTAGCTAAATATTTTAATATTATATATATATATATATATATATATATATATATATATATATATATATATATATATATATATATATATATATATATATATATATATATATATATATATATATAGTTTCGATTGATCATGAATAACTATGAAACTATGTCTGTGTTATGCTGGCATCTTATGTCCGTTTGATACATTAGCAGTTCGTCGTTAAGTAGAATCTACATATTAACTTCTAATTGGTAATGGATGGTTTAAATATATCTTAAGCTTATTGATAATGGATTTGTTTTTCAAGCCTAATAGTAGAGAACATTATTGCTAATTAAAAAAAAGGACATTACATATCAAATCATATTAGTTTGTCGTGATTTTTTATTTATACAACTTCAATAAAGAAAATGTTTGTATTTCGTCATGGATAATTAGATGAGTTTCATAAACATTTTAATGGTACAAAAATGAAAGCTTTGCGAGTTTGTAAGAGGTCGCACATATAAATTAGGTTTATTGACAAATATGCAGTGTAGATTTAAGAAGTATACATATGCATATATATTTATAGGGGTGTTTATACAATATATATATATATATATATATATATATATATATATATATATATATATCTCTCTCTCTCTCTCTCTCTCTCTCTCTCTCTCTCTCTTCTCTCTCTCTCTCTCTCTCTCTCTCTGTCTCTCTGTTTGGTCACTGGCGTCACCTCAGAGGAATACGAAAAGATACACTCCGTTAAAAAATAAGCAGGTATTTACAGCGAGCAACGTCGCTGCCTGACGGCGTGGGGTTGGTGGAAACGTGGCATAATGTAATTGGACAGACCTTGCTCTGCGTGGGCGCCTCTTGTGACGGCCGTCAATGATCCATCATTCCCACAGACGACAAAAGGAAGGAATACTATCGCCACCACCACTCTCCTTTCCTCCCCTCCTCTCTCTGCCTCTTCGCCACCTCCGATCTTCAATCCCCATTTCTTGAGCCTTAAATTTTCCCCACCGATCTCTTCGCTCGGACCGCCGTCGCCCACAAAATGGTACGTTCTTACTGCTCTCCTCGATGCCAGTTTTTTCCCGTCCCTTCTTGTTTACCGATCAAGAAATTTCCGGTCTTAATGAATCGACCAGTGGTTGATTGTATAGTAGTTCTGTGTTTCGCGAAATATGTGTATGGTTTTGTGGAATTCTGTTTGATGGTCAGTTTGTGTGTTTGATTCCGTGAGGCTAGGGTTTGTGCGTGCGTCTGATGTGATGCATGTCGGATTTGATTGCTGGAAGTCCGATCGTTGTGTCCGATCTTGGTTATGCGTGGATCGTTGTTCTGTTTCACTAATCGTCCCATCTGGCGCTGTTCTTCGTTGGTTCTGCTTATGCCGATGGATAGGTTGGGCCAATTGTGCTTTGGTCTTCGTGACGATCGGTGATGGATGGAGTGGATTCTGTTTTATGGTAGGATTTGACTGCAGTGATGCAAGGCTTGATTTTGTTTACTTGATCTCTCTATTTATATACACACGTATAAATCTGAACTGGTGGGGATTGGGACTGTCTTTTCCATCCTTTTTTAGCTCTTACTTTTGTCATCATAATATAGATCGATTTATTGGTATGTTTTATTGATCTGACTCGGTGTCATGAATTTATAATGCCTATGCTACTAATATATTGCTTGTGGCATGTTTCCTAGTAAATCTAGTTTCAATGTATTGTCTCAACCAGATTAAGATTTGCTTGTTGATCATGGTATCCGCATTTGTGGGTGTAACTTGTTGTGTTGTGAAATGACAGGCTAATGCTGCATCAGGAATGGCAGTGAACGATGACTGCAAGTTGAAATTCTTGGATTTGAAGGCAAAGCGAACTTACCGTTTCATAGTCTTTAAGATCGATGAGAAGCTGAAGCAGGTCATCGTGGAGACGCTTGGCGAACCAAATTTGACATATGATGATTTTGCCGCCAGTCTTCCTACAAATGAATGCAGATATGCAATTTATGATTTCGACTTTGTGACCGAGGAGAATTGCCAGAAAAGCAAGATCTTTTTTATTGCATGGTAAAGTTACCTTTGCCTCTACTCTACATTGTTTAAGATCCATCTAATTCATAGATAATGACTTCCAATTATTTTCCCTTGTTTGGTATGAAGGTCCCCTGACACATCAAGAGTGAGAAGCAAGATGCTCTATGCGAGCTCCAAGGACAGGTTCAAGAGAGAGCTGGATGGCATTCAGGTTGAATTGCAAGCAACTGATCCTACTGAGATGGGCCTTGATGTTATAAGAGGCCGTGCCAATTGAGTGTGCCTATGCACCTCTTGCTTGTGTGGTCTGAGTTGTTCTTCTGTGGTTGTTCGCTTCACTGGAATGTTCATAGTTTCGTGGAACAGTCAGTTCCCTAGATATTGCGTGGGCTTATGGTTCAAGTTACCAAATAGAACCTATATGAGGCATCTTCCCTCTTCAGTATCTCTTGTGATTTCATTGATGGGATTGGTTTCTTTCTCTTCACTGATGTCTACAAGCTAATGGTATGCAACAATTTGTGGGGTAGTAGGCGATAATTGTAGCTATTTCAATTATCTTCCCATGGATGCTTGACCCCAATTGATGTTCTCTGTTGCGTTGATTGCAGATTAATTATGTTGAAGTTTTCAGTCTTACTGTTTTTATATCTGCTGCATCACTAATCTTTGTTTCTGTTTATTTTACTTGTGGGTCATCAGTTCTTGTAGCAAATTTGCTGGCAAATTTGTTAACAAGGAGACAACTATTTAAGTATTTTGGGTCATCTTTCCTCACTTTATATCCACAATTCTGTCGATTAATTTCTTGGGGAACTTTAGCCTAAGATTTTTTTCAAGCTGATTAAAGCAATGTGCAAATCTTCTTCGTGGCTCATCAAGTGATATATCTACGTTGTTGTATTTAGTATCTCTTCTGGTATCTTTTGGCATTGTAGGATTCAGCTTCTTCATTGTTAGTATACGTTTCGAGGTTGTGTGTGTGTATTTTGTGTGCCATTTGAAGGAAGCCCTTTTGAGTTAATTCCATAAACAATGACTTCTTGAAGTGCACAAGCACTGCGTCAAACTCTACAGATGAATGGATAGTCTGGTCGTCACCATATCCTTGAAGCAATTTACCCCTAAAGGGTGTACTTCTACACGAATATGACAACTAGGATTTTGCTCGGCGTGTTTTGTTAACCCTCCGAGAACTCACTGGCTTTTTAGGGACTTGATGAATGATGTGGGCGATATTTCTTGAAGCGGTGCACGAAATGAATATATTACAGCTTTGTAGTTGACCAAAAAAATCGTCTTTTAAAGAAAATATAAATATTAAATTAAAAGAGATACTGGCGTCGCCCGGACTCGAACCGGAGACCTTCAGTGTGTTAGACTGACGTGATAACCAACTACACCACGACACCGGTTTGTTTTGGTTTAGTCATTTCTATACTTGTAAGCTTAAACTATTCTATGTCTCCTCCCCTCGAAACCCTATTCCTCATCGTCGCCGCCGCCTCTAATTGATTACAACCATCTCTTCACCCCGAAACCCTTTCGCCAATCGACTCCAAAATTCTCCCGCCCTTCTCCGAGGTGTTCGCCTCACGATCGTTCGGTGATGTCGAGCGCACTGGATATGTCCCTCGACGACATCATTAAGAACAACAAACAATCGGCGGCCGGGGGGCGTGGACGGGGCCGTGGTTCCGGTGCCGGCCCTGCTCGCCGCGTCCCTAACAGATCGGCGAACCGATCCGCCCCTTACTCTGTCGGGAAGGTATGCGATTAGGGTTTCCTCCGGCGTCCCGAACTTGATCCCGGCCGATCCGATCGAATCGCCTCCTCCGGTTTTCTCACTTGATCTCCGATCCCAGGCTCCGGACTCGGCGTGGCAGCATGACATGTTCGCGGCTCAGATGGGCGGTGTTCCTGCTCCAGCGGCTAGGGCGTCTTCCATAGAGACCGGCACCAAGCTGTATATTTCGAACTTGGAATATGGGGTTTCGAACGAGGACATCAAGGTGAGGACCCTTTCCTCCCTTTTATCGTTTTGCGGTCATCTGAGTTTTGGTTGTTTGATCAGAATTTTGATGTATTGTCTTTAGCAACATGGGATCCATAGATGTTCTCCTTTTTTTTTTTTTGTCACCTAGAAAGATTTCTGTATTTGTCGTGTAATAGATTTCATTATTTTCTAGCAAGGTGTATGAATCCGTTGATTCTACAACAGAAGTTATATCGTGGTTTGATTGACCTCATGTTGAAGGAAAAAGTTCAGATAGAGGTAGACAGAACATGAGGATTAGAAAACTAGATTATTGCATATACATGATTTG
Source organism: Musa balbisiana (assembly GCA_004837865.1). Classification (NCBI taxonomy): domain Eukaryota; kingdom Viridiplantae; phylum Streptophyta; class Magnoliopsida; order Zingiberales; family Musaceae; genus Musa; species Musa balbisiana. The sequence continues at coordinate 12,052,689 of CM017197.1, read as the reverse complement.
TTGAATCACTGAGGCTCAGACCCTATTTTTCTATTTGTTTTAACCATAGTCTACCTAGACACCGTGTTTCTCCAACCAAAATTGCAGTCTTTCTTCCAACAAAATATTCACATGTTTTCGTGTGCATGATCATGTTTGATGTGATATCTTGGTTTTCAGATGCAACATTCTCTTCATAATTTTTTTGGTCCCATTTACTTCATAGTTAGGATGAGGATCTATAATGGTAAGCAAGAAAAAAAAAGGAAATTTGATTGTCCAAGAAGAGTTCTATGTGTATTTCATCTGCAATTCTGTTTATTAGTGACCACATACTTTGGACATGTTTATTAGGATATCCAGTTTAATCTAAGAGCTTGCTTTGTGGAAAATAAACTACTGTGTGTGTGACAGCAGAGTACATGTCCGATGTTCGGTTGTAAGAATGCTGCATATCTTTAATTTTGCTTATTAAGTTCACTTGCTCTTTTTTCCTGGTTTTACTGTGGTGGTTAATTGGTTATGGGCCTTTCTTTATGATGTTATGTTTTATTTGTTCCAGGAGCTTTTTTCAGAGGTGGGTGATCTGAAGCGCTATTCAATAAATTATGATAGAAGCGGAAGATCTAAGGTAGTCCTTCAGCTTGACAGTGGTTCTTTAGTTTCAACGTGGTAGTCTCTTCTCATGTTTGGAATAAACAATTCAAGGGAACGGCTGAAGTGGTGTTTGCAAGGCGGGCCGATGCTTTAGCTGCTGTAAAGAGATACAACAATGTGCTGCTTGATGGAAAGCCAATGAAAATAGAAATTATTGGAACAAATATCTCAACACCAGCTGCTGTGCCTCAGTTATCTAATGGCGCTTTTGGGAATTCTAATGGTGCTTCAAAAAGGTTTGCTATACTCTTCAGCGTCTCAGATTTAATTTGATCTCTTATTTGATCAAGCCTTGTTATTTGCAATATATATATATATATATATATATATATATATATATATATATATATATATATATATATATGAAATATGTTTAATCAATTTATTTTATCTTGTGCATTTATTTCCTAAAAAGTTGTGGATTTTATAGACAAGTTCCGAGCTGATCATGTTAGCATAATCACCAGTATATGATCTCAATACAACAAGATTGCATATGCCACCATTGCTGTTTTTATTTTTTTAGTTTAATGAGTTTTATATACTTCAATACAACCACTGTTGTTTTGTCGTCATCACATGTGGACTACTCTTTAGGATTCTTGCCCCAGTGAAACTCTATGCCATCCCATCCTATCCCTTTCTTTTTCTAGTATGTAATGAGGAAGGTGTATATTAATGAGTAATTTTAATGCATGATTTAGATAAAACTGTGAATGGTGAACTTTATTGTTTAATCATCATACATGAAATCTCATGAATCCAAATTGCCGTTGTATAGGGCATGTGCTTTTTGACAGATATCAACCAAGTCATCTTTCTCAACTTTAAAATTCAGAAAATGTATGATCATCTTGAAATTTGCAGCTATTTTGCAGTGCCAGAGAAGCTATTTTTCAAAGAAATTATAACTTAGGATTGTTCACCAAACTCCACATAAATATCAGATATAGTGTATTTACTCGAGTATCTTGGTTTGTTCCCTTATACAAATTATACTTTGAGCTGATATTTCCTAATGTTAGTGGTTCCTGTATGAATGCCACACCTATCTAGTGATTTTTTATTTAAAGCAACTTAAGCTAAATGCTTTATTTATCTTCGTATATCTGGGTTTCTATTTTAAGTAGCATGACTTTTCTTAACTTGCTTTGGCATTGCAGCACTGGGCCAGGAAGGGGTTCTGCAGGATGGCCACGAGGTGGTGGCCGTGGAAGGGGGAGGGGCCGTGGACGAGGTAGAGGTCGTGGTGAACCAGTATCTGCTGCAGCACTTGACGCCGAGTTGGACAAATACCATGCAAAAGCAATGCAAACCGACTGAGTGGTCCTAATAGGCTTCTTTAGTTTATAATTGTTGCTTGCTTGCGTGATAGGACTTGCTTGTTTTATTGTTCCGTAAACACGCATAATGTAGGAAGGGAAGATGATACTATTAAAAGTACCGACTGGGTTTGAGGGCTTTCATTTTCTTACTATTATCGCACTTGATTTCAACGTGCTACTGGATTAAAGTGAACATCTGGTGTCTGGCTTGGTGATCATTTTCATTTGGTCAGTCAAACTTCTTTCTCTTCAATCTCATTGTGATACAAGCTACTGGAGTTGGACTTTCCATGGGGAACCCGCATCACAGACGCCTGTGCGGTCGTGAGTTATGTAGCCTGCACAACATGAAGGTATCTTCTTGTTTGCACATGCATATTAGTTGCTGAACAAGCTTCCTTTTTCTTATTGTACATTCTTGTTCAATAATGCTCTCTTTTGCTTTTTGGGCAGGCTGATCTCATGGATCCTTTCATTGGTGAGATAGACTTATGCCTGCAACTTATTCTGGAAATTTTGTGGTATGTGAGGTTCCTTTGTTCAACACGACAGTTTGTTTGATTTGTTGATCCTCCGGTTGTTATAATGCTGTTACCATACATGGTGCTGCACTGGGCTCTTTGTGAAACATCAGTTAGGAGAAGCTTGCTGCTTGCGGAAGTACTCACTTTGTGGTGCCAGTGCCAAGGAGACCTTTTTTTGGGGATGAATGACCAATTATTCTTTCTTGTAGGTGTCCAATGTTGATCAAATTTTGCATCAAATACCATTTTATTGAAAGATAGCTGCTGCTTAAAGTTTAGCCCATTTTTGGATTATTCACAACTGAGATTCTCCCTATTCAGGATAGATCAACCCTGCCATTTTCAATTTGGTAATTTTTCTTTTGGCTGAATTATTGCTGTGAGAAGTCTTAATCTTGTTTGTATTGTACGGCAATCCAAAAGAAATATCTTATGTGCAGTTTGGTAGCAAGAAATTAAGTGTGGAGGATTTAGCAAAAAATACTTGTTCGGTTGAAAAGCCAAAACCACTGCATGCAAGCAATAGCAGCAGACAGCACAACATGGCTGTTTGAGCTAGTTAAAACCTGTAGATTTAAGGATTGTTCTTTTTACAGTCAAATGTGCTACCACACCGCGGTGCCTGCAGGCATTTCTGTTATATGGTTAGTGTGTGGTTGTTGAGGGAAAATGCGACAAGTGCCGGTGCACGCATTTACTATGCTTTGTCACAAATCTTCATCACCAAGGGCTTCGCTTTGCCTTTGTTCTGGAAATGCTTGGTGCTTAATTGCTCCTGTAGGTGTAACATGGGTTTCATTCCTGATGACCTTATGGTGTTCTGTCGTTCTCATGTTCTTATGAGGCCACATGCTCTCTTATTTTTGCCTGAGCGTCAGCGTTATGGGCTTGGGTTTTTGGGATGGTTTCTAAATGCATGCATGATGACGGTGGTGGCTTGGAGTGGTCTCTGTAGGCCCGTTGATTTCAATTGCATGTCTCACTCAAGATTAGAGAAGGTGACTGTTGCACACCGGGAAGGTCCTGTGACACTTGAACCTCATCAAGAATTGATGAAACCCGAGTTGATAGTTACGGGTTTGCTTGATTGATGAAACTATGGCATTCTTGTGGATGCTGATGCTTTTGTCCCGGACGGAATCCGAGAAGCCTCTGTGTATTTAGAATGACGCGTGTGCATCATCCGGAGGGCTTCAGGATGGGTGTGGCAAATCTGAGCCGTCCGATTTGCCGTTAGTTCAACAGAGCGGAAGGCCTAAACTAAAATATTATGTTTTGGATTCATATACACATATTGAAGATTATGTCCATGTCATCAGGTTCAAAGTGCCAACTTAATTCCTAGACCGTCCATGCCTCCCTGGAGGGTCCCGAGCGATCAATCATGCCATTTTTATTGTCTGCTCAACGACACACACAGAATGCTCCCACAGGCCAAGAGAACAGGCAAATCAGCACCAGATCATGCGGTTCTCATGGTGCTTTCAGTCAATGGACTTGTCACTACACTGTTATCCGTGGCATTGGCCGACAAAGAAAATAATTGAGAGAGCTATCATTGCAACGATCAGAACAACGGTGAACATGCCTACTAATTCAAACAAATACCTTTGGTGCAGAAAAGAAGTCTTCTTCATACAGGAGCACCAACAAATGCACTGTACAACACCAAATTGGGCTGCTTATAGTTTCACCCTCAGGCATATAATTATTGGTCACCAACCCATCATCGTTCGCCTCACTCTATCCACAATCTGACTTCTGGCCTGGCTATTTGCCGGTGGCAGCTCCCCACTGTCATCCAAGAGAAACCTGTAAACCTCCCATTGCCTCCCAAAAGCTGTGTGCCTGCCAATCTCAGCCTGCGCATAACATGGAATGGTGTTTGAACTAGTCCTTGAGTAAGTCAGGTAATGCAGGAGAGGAAGCTGCACTTTGCTTACTGAGAAAATGCAGATTCCGAGCAGTTTCAGTGCAAGCGTGACATCATGAAAGACACGAGGCCTCCCCTTTCCACACAATTCGACAGGATTAGCTACGAGGAGTTCAGCATCGGGTCCACGATTGGCGATTACAACTCTCAAAGGATGAAGCATTTCTAGCTTCAATCGGGAAGAGAGTATATCCTGCTTGTCAGGATCAATTACCTTCTTTCCATCACTTTGCTGGACGAAAAGGTCCACCTCTCGTGAGCCTCTCTTGTCTGACAAAAATCGCCCATAAGCTACCTGCAGAACAAGCAATAGAAGACATTGGTGAATGACACTGCTGTCTAATAAGATGGATTGAAGACGTTGATGATAGTGGCACCATTTGGGATCGTTTAACAAGTATCAGAGCAAGTCCGCAATTATTTATCAACTGGTCTTATCTAGTATCATGAAAGACAAGTAGACAAGTGATCGAGTTGAAGATGAAACATAAAATACCTGAATGCTGCAGTCCTTTAAGGTCCTCATAATGTCATAGAGGAGGCCCTTCTGATCAACACAGTGAATTTGAATTAAAGTGTGGGAATGGCTCAAAGAATTGTCGATGTTTACATCAGCCTTCTTCAACCTTTTCATCTCCGGGCTTAGTGTCTGCGAACATACTTCACCACCTGACATCTCCAGCCTAAATAATTCTTCCAATGCAGCTGGCGGAAGAGAAGAAAATCCCTGTTGAAAACTTTCAGCAAGCTCAATCTCGCAGCTATTCACAGACTCTCCTAAAACTGCACTTAACCTCCCACATGTATCATCCCGTCTTGCTTTTGTGTGCAACAACTCCCTAATTACATGTAAAGAAGTCTTTAGAAAATGATGAAGAAAACATTATCTTAATTATTCATATGCCAGCGGATTTTTACAACCTATTTCCTCGTAACAAAGAAGATTGAGTAAGGTTACAATCTATGAACTAAAGCAAGACATTCAACACATGCTCTTCTTATTAGTACATCATCATCTGTAAGCCAGAAGATTAGTATTTCTTGCAGCAAATCAGTAAGTAGTGTGCAGTATATGGCAAATGAGATTATACAAGGGACAGAGATACAGATACGGTCCAATTACTGGTTTGGTAGACATGATATTATCTGTTCAGAAGCAGCAAATATACAGTAAAACTAGTCAGACAGAAGTTTAATAGACGATTACAAAAGTAAAGCCAACACAATCAGTCTCGGAAAATGAAGTTTTATTGTTGTAGAAGCAGTTCTTAGCTTCGTATGTGCTATGTAAATTAGGAGATCAGAGCAGCTACACAATTGCAGTCAACACAATCAGTAAGCTATATCTGATAGATCCAACTTACATGGCATCAGTAATAAAGAAAAGGTCCACAACTCTACCATCTGGAGTTGTTGATACTTTTACTCGATGAATCGTAAGCTCGAGCTCACAGAGAACTTTAGTGACATCTACATTAAGATTTCACAGGTATCAGAAAAATCCAATCCCCAACCTGAGAACCAAACAGATAGGTTACAGTTGCTTACCGTGCAGCAATCCCTTCCGGTCGACAGAGAACAGCTTCAAAAGGTACATTTGTGATGTCATGGGCCTATTCGCCGTGTCAAAGTAGAACGGGATGGAACAAGATGGACAAAGAGACAATAGCCTGTTCTTCAAGCTCGCCCATTGGATGTTGCTGGAGGTCGAACGTGGAACGACCCAGAACACCAAGTAGCACCATTTCCCATCCGTCGATACATCTTTCAAAGATCACCACAGAGTTAGATCGTAAATTAGACAAGCAGAGCTGCTAAATTAGAAAGAAGCGAGCAAGTGCCATAAAACAGAGTAATCAACAAACCCTAAACCCTAATCCACGAAACACACCGTAAAATCATTACAAACAAAAGAAATGAGCAAAAAAAAAACCTATTTTTGATAGAACTACAGTGGAATCAGAAGTAATTAACTCATCAAGAAGCTAATTGAAAGGCAGAGAGGGAACACAAGATTATTGTCGAGATGGAGCTCACAGACGGACCTCCTCGAGTGATGTAGAGGCCGAAGTCGAGGATGGCGCGGCAGAGGTCGCACCCGAGGCCGGTCTGGTCAGGGCAGTTGACGGTAACGACGGTGGGCTCCCCGGCCCGCTTGGCCGGCTGGATGACCACCGCGTCCTCGCTCGCCGCCACCATCCCTCTTCCGGCGCTGCTCGATCCCGATCCGACGGCCGTCGTCAACCCCCCGACCGAATAGAAGGCCGTCCCACTCGCCGGCGTCAATCGGTACACTCCCTCCAGATTCTCTCTCTCTCTCTCTCTCTCTCTCTCTCTCTCTCTCACACACACACACACTAACTCGCCATACCCTCCTCCTCTCGCTTCTCCCCACCCGACGTCGCGGTGCGTTGTTATATGGTGTGTCGGCCGCCGGTACATTCTCAGGCCACGTCACTATGGATAGAGTCGGTGCTGTCATCCAGGTGGTGCTATCTGAAACGTGGGCCAATGACGACCCACTTATCCTGCAGATGACGTGGACCTCCTCCTCCTCCTCCTCAGTAACGCGAAGAAGATAAGTTACGTGTTCTCAGACTTCGAATGCAGTCGACTTCCATGGCTCGCAAGTTACAGGGGGAAGCCGCAGGGATGGCTGACACAGTTCACTTTCTTTGTTTCTAAGGAGCGTGACGTTCATCGAAAATAATTTCGAATAGAGTTAAGTTGACTGACTTGTAGCAGAGAATTGTAATTAGAAACCAATGATATTGCTTGCCCATCAAATGACGACCTAAATAACAGGCGCAGTACGCGACATAATAGCTAATCTAGAACGGAAGAAAAAAAAATCTTTGTGCATGGAACTGAAGCACTCAGAATACTTCAACATGGAGATTGCCTAACTCGACCCAGCAACATCTGGAAGTGGACTTTTGGTGCTTCATCCTTCTGGATCCATTAACAAGTCAACCAATATAAATGCTACTGTTTGGAGTTCGTATCTTTCTTCTTCGCCTCCACCACTAATGTTTGAATCAATCCATGGTCAACAAATGCTGCAAATGGTGCATCCACTCTATATAACATGCTGGGTGGCCAGCTAATGGAGCTCGCAGATCTTAGGCTTATCCAAATGGCTTTGTTTCAGCGTCTTCTCCTCCTCTCTCTCTTGCTTCCATTATCGGCTGCTGCTGCAGACTCCATCGCTCAGTACTGCAGAAAGAGCTTTAAGAGCAAGCAGACCCAGGACAACATCGACCACGTCCTCGCCGACCTCGTCGCAGGGGCCTCCGTTGGTGGCTTTGCGACTGCTTCTTCTGGCAAAGGAGCCAGTGGAATCTACGGCCTCGCGCAATGCAGAGGCGACGTCAGCGCGGAGGACTGTTCGACGTGCCTGGCGGACGCAGCGAAAAAGCTCCCCACCACCGCATGCCCGAGCCAAGCCGACGGGCGGATCTGGTACGACTACTGCTTCATGCGCTACGACAACGTGAACTTCGTGGGGCAGTCCGACACCAGCGTGGCCACCATTCTCATCAACGTGAAGAACGCGACGGACCCCGAGAACTTCGACAAGAAGGTGGGGGTGGTGATGGGCCGGGCGAGGGCGGACGCGGTGGCGCCGGGGAACAACGCGCTCGGGAGGGCCAAGCTGCAGTTCACCCCCTACATCACCATCTACGCGCTGGCACAGTGCACGCGCGATCTGCAGCAGCTGACGTGCGCCCAGTGCTTGTCGTCGGCGGTCGAGAAGTTCCCTGACTACTGCCAATACCGGAAGGGTTGCCAGGTTCTCTACAGCAGCTGCATGGTGCGCTACGAGATCTATCCCTTCTATTTCCCTCTCGACTCCACCAACACTACTGCCGCAGTTGGTACCTACAACAAGGCCACCTTGCATCCTTAGGCCGTCTTGTTATCTTCTCCTGTTAATGGTGAAGAAAGTGATGATGCTACTGTAATCCATATGAAGAAGCGAATAAAGAGTTCTTGAACCTACATGTTGTGATCCATATGAGAAGCACCGGTAACTTCATTTTATTTCTCTTTTGATGGATCTCAAAACAAAGTGATATAAACTGATCGTGCACAATATAATATGATATCAACCCAACCATGCAAACTTGGAAACGTTATCTCTCTCACATCATGATTAAAGTCAGCAAAAGCTTAAACTATTACACTGGGGATCTCAATCGATATATCTATCTTCTGTGCGTGAGTCTGTTCATCCTGTGGGACTGAATCTCTTTGACATGTTCACTGTCTGTAACGCAAGAAAATGTAGGGATAAATACAGGGAAAATAAATGTTGAAGTAAGTAACATGCATCTGCAAGAATATATAGTCCACCGTTCCACCTTATCGAACATGGCACTAACAATCTGAAGATGAAATAAAGGAACAATTATCGAGTTCTCAGCCTTCATGGCTGTTAAAATGTATGCCACTCATCGACATGAAGTATGTATCCGCCTGAAGAGATGTCTGGCAGTGGAATTGTTGGTGTCTAATGCCTAAAGTCAACGTGAATGCCTGGTCATCTTTCCATACCTGCTGGCAAAACCAACCAACAGTCAACAGAGACAGCCAATAGTATATAGTTATTCTGATTGAAATAGGTCGCCTTGTTTGACCAAAAATAATGGGAGTCAAAATTAGATCCAGTCTGATTAAGTAATTGTCTCATGAAGACGAAAATACTTTGGTACCTGCATGTCGAATACCTGCTTCGTTACCTTACTTTTCATGGGTGGCTATAATGGCCCTGCGAGAACAAGAAAGAGTACTGACGTTATGATGCGACTGGTATGGTTGTGGGGCTGCTTTCAAACTTCGAAGTTATGCTCGAATGAAAACCATATATTGTGACCTGAAAGCTACCGGAGCCCACTTGGCTCAGGTTGATTGTGACTGAGCCTACTAAAATCACTTGATTCGTTTGGGCACGATCAGGCTTCGTAACGAGTCAATAAGTGCTTATGTTTCTACCTCTCCATGGTCTCCTATGACAGCGCAATCAAGAAGCTCATTCCTTGTCATCAAATTTACGTGAAGTAAATCCCTCCTCCTCCTTATCTCTTCAAATTTTGAAGGCCCAAGCTGCACTTGATCAGAAGCAGTTCAACACTTCACTTGCCTCTTAGCCGTCCGGGTTATCTTCTGGTCGTCTCTCTTGAGTCAGTTATTAATAGTCTTTTTAGTTTATCGTCCATCCGCTTGTCCGACCAACTCAGTCTAATTATTTATTTTGTCTCATTCTCTCTTTAATAAGACTTATTGATTATTGATCGAGATATTTTAAATTTATTATAATCACATTTATTGTTTGGACGTTTGTCGAGTTCATCCAGTTATATATAATAAACTATTACCTGTATTCTAGATAACTTTATCCATTATACTCTGAGGAGAGATTAGAAGAACAATAATAATATAATGATATTATGATGGTTCTTTAAGATAATAAAAAATATCATTTTCTTCTCTTATATAGATAAAGATTACGTTTCCTAAGCTTAAACTTTATATTAGGTTTCGGAAAGGAGCCCTGTCGTTAGATTTTTATTTACCACATTATAAAGCATTTTATGTTACTATAATCTCTTGCATCTTCTAGCCTCATATGGAAGTAGGAAAAAACTTAGTTTGCGAGGTTTTAGTAATTTTTATTGGATTTAAGAAGAATATTAATATGAAGATAATATACTAGAAATATTCTGCAAGAATTGAAACACATTAGATGAAACTATTTGCTTTTTATGAGTTAGATTCGATATTTGTGGGAGATAACAGTTGAATGCTGCTGTGGGTTGTTGTTGATGATGATGTTGTTGACAAGATTGTACTGAATGCTACTAAAACCGTCCAAGGGTTAAAGTCGCAGAACTTGTTTCAATCTTCATGTTTTGGATGTTAAATTGAGTTGAGATAGATCAGGATGAATGTAGGAAAACAAAGGATATTGGTCCTTGAAAGAAGCGGAGAGTCAGTCCCTTTCTCTCTGCATGGTATCAAAAAACAAAGGAAATTCACGTGGAGAGAGCGATGGTATAACTTAAAAGAAACATTTAGACTTTATGTTGCTAGTTAATTTGATCGAATGATTATAAAAATGTCACAAATGATGATGGTAAATTTTGTCAAGATAAGACAAAATCTAAAATAAGAGAACCATCAACATTGGAAGATCTTACGATAACAGCTCGAGGTAGAACGGAGACATTAAGACCTGCTCTGCAGTGTGTATATATAATGTGTACATCAGGATGTACTTAAAAGTTTTATACAATGATACCACGAAGAGATAAAGCAAACGAGTCATGAAAAGAAAAGAATGTGAAAAGTCTCAAACACAAATGCAAGAGAACGATCTAAAGAAGTCTAGTTGATATCTTTCCACAAAGAAAAGTTTGTCGGGTATTCATCGGTTGATACATAGTCAAAATTTTGTAAGACATCATATAGATTAATTATTTGAATGCTATCGAGGATTTTATCTTCATAGCTTTTGATAGGCCTAGCGAACTATTTGTCATATTTTTTTTCCTTCTGAATCAATCGTGGACTTATTTAAATCTATCTATCTTTTTCTTCTGTGATCAGTGAAAAATTTTATGATACATTTTACAATTAATTGTTCAAACTTCTGTTAGTTGGATTCCTTTGTTTTATCAGTCAACATTATTTGCCGAGATTTCATGGCTAGATTTGCATGCCACAGAAGTGCCAGAGACACTGGGTGTCTCATTCAAGCTCTTCCTACATTATGCGTTCATCATGTCTGTATCATCATTGACAAAAAAGATAAGTCTTGCTTAACCCATGGAACAATCTTAGAACCTCTTTTCCACAGTATAGGCTACATCCTTTGCACAATTCAGGTTTGTTTTCATATAGTCATTGTATGGTCAATGATGATTATGTGTTCCTCATGCCAAATGTTTAGCTCTACCTCTAAATCTTTGAGTTTGATGTGATTAGGAAATTTTACCACTGTTTTTCCAGGATCTAAAAGTCTATCAGTGTCCCTCACTTATGATGTGCATACTTCACCACGTATGAGGTGTGTGATGGCTCACATTGGTTTTTACCATATGATATATGGGCAAATTATCCTATCCACAAAACCTTTCACTGATTGGTTTTACCGGATGACCTCCATCTTTTTTTTTTAATAAATGGATAAATATATCTTGAAATTTTTAATCTTATTTTTTGTGATTTGTGTCAAACCAAAAGATTAGTTCGATTCCATCTTCTCTTCTTTTTTTTATTTCTAGCACCCTCTCCTTCATCGTGATTTCGTTACGATTGTCTTTTCTGTCTCTTTTTCTTTCTTTCTCCTCTTATTTCATCATTCATTATCACGAGAATTTATGGGTTGACTTGAACAGGTTTAAGACTTTCCTAAATAAACTGTGCAAAAAATATTGGTTAATATCTTTACCATGGATTATTATGAGTCATGCTAGTAGTACCTTTCTTGCTTAAGATCGTAAAGAAAATAATATGTAATTGGCTGAGGTAATTGAGTTAGTTTGTGTATTGTTACTTCTTTATGACTATCATATATGATAGTATATGACTATCATAAATGTCATTTACTGTAATAAAATTACTTCTTTTATATATTAAAAAAAATCATGTTATGGGGGTGAGTTAACTTGCATTGTTCCTTTTTCTTTATGTGCTAATCACAATAATATAACTAAAAAAAGGAGAATCGTGAATACATAACCAGATCTACACTGTGATGGAACACAAATTCATTGCCAAGTCACACTCATACAAGAATATAGCCATGCCACAGGGAACTTTCACTCCCAAATGCCTAGTTATGATAAATATACAGAAATTTGAGGAGTCTTAGATCTAAGTACTACTAAACATTATACTCGTTTAATCGAGGATCATAGCATAAGATGGCCACCATGGTCGAGTGTTCAAAGAATCAACTCACATAATTCCTACTCTTGAAGGTGTCCCTTATGGATCCTGACTCACTTCAAGCCCCTCACATGAATATAGTAACAAACCAATAACTTGCAGATCATCAGAGAAGGTGATCTTCCACCTCCAAACATTGCAAAGGTACCATCATTTCAATAACCAGCAATCCGATTATAACTACGAATCATCTATAATCAAAATCTGGCACAGCTGGATTGCCCGACTGCTTTGCTAGTGCCTGAGCCTGAGCTTGAGCCACTCTCTTTTGTTCCAAGAACCTGTTCATGCGCTGGATCAACTGCACTGCCTTTCGCTTGCCTCTGTCGGTCCCATTCTCTGCCATTTCCTGCAGTAGACCCATCAGTCCTTTCTCATGTGCCTCTGCCAGATGCTGCTGCTGCTGCTCCCCACTGCAGAGGTGCAACAGTGTAGCAGCTGCATTCTCCTTGTTTCTGGGTGACCCACTCTTGATCACCTCCACAAGCACAGGCAGCGCCTCAGCAGCTGCAATTGCTGCCTTGCCCTCAGAGTGGCTCGAGAGAATTGCAAGTATCGCGAGGGTCTCTTCCATCATGCCTGCTCGTGGATCCATCAGCAGTCCCACCAGTATTGGGACCACTCCAGCCCTCACAGCCTTTCCCTTGTTGCCTTGGTATATGCACAGGTTGAACAATGCTGTTGCTGCATCTTTCTTGCCTCTTGGGCTGCCCTCACGGAGCAGAGAAACAAGTGGAGGAATTGCACCCAAGTTACCGATTCTTATCTTATAATCATCCACCACTGAGATGCTAAACAGTGTGGCCGCAGCATTCTCTCGTGCTTCCATGCTGCCCCTCCTCAGCACATGCACTATTCCAGGCACAGCTCCTGAGATAATGATCCTTTCCTTGTTGTCCTCGAATATGGAGAGGTTTAGAAGAGCAGTAACAGCATTCTCCTGCGTGTGCACATCAAGGGTAGATAATAACTTCACAAGGAGGGGTATGGCACCAGCCTCAGCTATGCAGAGACGGTTCTCAGCACTGCGCCGTGCAAGGAGGCGGAGCTCTGCAGCAGCTGATCGTTGATCATCGATGCTCCGTGATGACAGCTTGCTAATAAGATCAAGAACCTTAGCATGTTCTCCTGATGAGCAGGTTGGTCGGGACTTGGCTGTCTGAGCAGGGCGCTTGGGTGGATCAATACCATTCGCCTCGGACCATTGCACTATAAGGCTGCGCAGCACATAATTTGGAGTCAAGGATTTGTTGGACAGCCTTTGTTGAGTCTTCGGGCATGTGTCATGTCCTGCCTGAAGCCATTTCTCTATGGACTCCCGTTCATAAGTCTGTGTAAGCAGAAAAAGAAAACTGAGTGCAACGTGTAGAGACACAAACGGAAAGCAGTAACAAAGTTAAAACTCAGAATTTGCATTAAAAAAAAATGAAAGCCAAGCTTTTACAGAGACCTGTCCGGTAGCCACGATCACTGGATCTTTCATTAGCTCCAGGGATATAGGACACAGGAAATCATCCGGGATAACAGGAGGCTTGGCCCTTTCATTGGATGGGAGAAGGCCTTTATTTGTAGGTGTGCCCATTTCAGGGTTCTGAGTCTGCATGAAATCCTTTACCTTCTTTAGCAGCATTGACATCTTCTCTATTATCTCTCCAGGATCTCCATCGCTCGCAACTACCATCTCATGCAATGCTAGTGATTCTTGTTTCAGATCTGATATAGTTAACAGCTGCAACTTTTCAGCCAGTCTACGCAGGGTTGATTGGTCCACATTGGCATCAGTGCTCATGTTGTAAGCAGATAAAAGATCTCTGTGTAGATCCATGTCGATCATGTCAACCCGTTCTTTGGCTCTTTTGAATTGGGCATGCACAAGTTCAACCTTGGATGCAATTGTACACTTGGTGAGTATTGGATTTTAAAATAAATAACGAGGAGGTAGGGGGAATGGTCCTCTACTGTTACTGATAATAGACGCTGTAAAGTACAATGGAATTCTTCAAAACAATTGAAGTTCCATATAAACAAATACTTTACTATAATACTCTCAAAAAGCTAAATTTCTTGACAAATAGTTTTACCTGTTCTCTAACTTCATCTGATATGTTTAGCATTTTAAAAGGAACTTCGCTCAGTGCCTGCTCCAGTTGAACAGTGACCTCCAGGAACCTCTTTGTAGTTTTCTCCCTTTCCAGAACCTAAATCACATAGGCACCCACAGATATGTACACAATTCTTACATGGGGATGGTCAAATTTAAACAAGCCACTATGTATTTAGGGTTTGCAAAACCAAGAGAAAAACAGAACTTTCAAGGAAAAAATAAGTGTCAGATGCTCCTGCCAGGAAACATTCATGAGCAAGAGCATAAAAAATGACTGTTTAAGCTAAAATGAAAGGCATAAAAAAAATACAAACAGCATACCAAGCCCAACCAAAATGCTGTAATAGCGTATGCATGACACGGGCAGCTTAGATGTCAATCATCAATCTCTTCCAAAGCAAAATAGAACTCATATCCCGGACTACCAACATTGTTTTAGAAACAATAGTGTATTAGCTAACACTACGTATTATCCATGCAGTTTGCCTTACGCATGGACTCACTCGACGCTCACAAAAGGTTGTATGTTAAAATTGTTTGGTGAGTGTAGGTGTTAGGTAGTATGTCCCAATAATTGAAAATGTAAATCAGGTTATATGTGCAACTCTAGATAATTTATTCCTCAAGGATCTTGTTGATAATTTATTATATATGCTGAAACAAACTTCCTATATGCACAGTAAGAAATCAGCAGCTGAAGAAAATCAGTCTTAAATTGATTGGTTACATACAGTTCACTCAGACACTTCATATGTATGCTTAAATACCTTATTGAATCTCAATGAACCAAGTGTCACCATCAACGTGATAACTCTAGGTTTATTTTTGCATTCTACACCCTTCTGATGCATTGTTACAGAACTGTTAAAGACCCAAAAATATCCTTTAGCTGTTTGATTCAATGATTAATAGAAGACAAAACTATACTATTCAACCACTCTGTGTTCTTAAATAAGAAACACAATTACCCTACTTTGATTTGTTATGAATGCTCTGAGTAATCAATAGATCTGTTATTAACCTTTGACTTCTTATACTCCCTAATTTTCATCAGTGAGATCTGTTTTGCCCAAGGACCTGCGGTGCCTTAGTCCTGCTTGGTAATTTTTGTTCTTCTGCTGCTTTCATATCTGTGTATTTCCTTAATTTAACAAACCAAAGCAAGCTTTTCTGACAAATTTGACAACTTCCAATATTGGTTTTCACTTGTATCATTTCTTTTCCTGCTTGCATAAAACCTGAGCATTTGGTTGACAGTTTTCTTTTCTCTTCAGTCTTAAACATCATTTGGTTGCTTCTTGCAGCTTAAATGCATACCTGTAAGAATCATGTGAATCTCAATTACAACTACCATGCGCTTTTACTTACTAGGATTATAAAGAACTCTAGAACATGTTTTCATACATTATACCATTGCCGAACATATGTGTAAAATATCTCAGATATAGTTCAATCTAAATTATCATCTCGAATGCTCCTTTTCTAACATAAGTTGAATTTTGATTGATATTTTTATCGTGAAAAGAAAGGGAGAAGAAGAAAACTCCAACAAAGTATCAAGATGAATACTTTCCCCTTCGGATCAAAGCTCTAATTCTCATCCTGAAAAGCAGAAGCTTGCATTCGGAAGAAACCTCAAACCTTCCAATTAATATGTGAAACCAAAATCCATAATTTTCCTATCCTTTACTGTTGCTGCCATTGACATAATAATTAGAAAAATTCGATTTACGTGATCAGATCTAAAGAAATAATCTTTCTTGAGCTGAAATCGACTTAATTCTAAGAACAGTAGTAAAGAGAGAAGCAACATTTCAGTGGCAGCCTAAACGTACGAGCGGTCAACATACCAGGAATATCTTGCTTCCCTCGTTCCCCAACCGGAGGAGCTCCCTAGCGGAATCGAGCGCCCGTTTGAGCAGCATAAGAGACCGCACCGCCTGCTCCGGGATCGGGTCCTTGCTCTCCTTGAGCTCCTGGAACATGGGCTCCAGCAGCTTCATCCGCCGGGAAAGGTCGCAGAACTGCTTCCTGTACGCGTTCCGGTAGTCAGAGATGGCGGAGATCTCCTCTGCCGCCTCCGCCATCCTCTCCACCAGCGCCCTCCCATCTACTACCGCCGTCGCCTTCTCCTCCTCCGCCATGGACCTCCAATCGACGAATTCCTCGACCGATCTAAAGATCAGCCACAGCTCAATAGGGAGACGTGGGGTGGAATCGCTCGGGAATCGACAGGTCCGATCAAATTCCGCGTGGATTCGAAGACATCGCCGCAAGAAATGGCCAAAAGTATCCCCTTTGGAACGCAAGAGAGGAAAACTTTGAGAGCAACTTGAATCAGCTGTTGTTTTGTTTATGTCCGCATTAGTACTTCGTGCTACGTGGCTCAAATTGACTCGCTTTGTATAAAATATTTACAAATTGTGAGGCGAGGAAGACCCAATTCCATTGGCAGATGTCGTTATATATCTATCCTTTCAAAATATTAAATACAATACATAAATTTTAATATTTGATGTTATGGAGTTGATGCCACCTCATCCTTTTTTTTTCCCACATCTACAGGAGGCCAACATTGACTCGCTATGTGATGAAGGTAAGCCCGGTCTGTCTCTGTCAACAATGTGTTCCCGTTTCGATCTAAGTCATTCTTCCTCTTCTTCTTTTATTATTTATACAGAACGCCCACCTGTTACTGTTCCTCGTCAACTATATGGGTCGGTTCGGAACCATACAACTCTGATTCGATCGTATATTTTTGACCAAATTCGAATCGAATATTAACATTTAGGGCATATATATATATGGGGACAAAGCATCACAAACATCCCTGATGATGTCTGATCACCAAGTCACATCCTATGGAATAGAATTAGTCGGAGGTTTGCTTCCACGATCTGACATCTTCGATCATCTAAGCTTAACACGTCCTCTATTATATATTAACCCGAGTATCGAAGAAGAATCACAACACCACGTGAATCGTTCAACGATCAAGGGAGATAACCATGTGTTTTGCTCACGAAGAGAAGACGATAAAGCTAATCTTCTAATGCTTTTAAGCCCACCTGCATCTCAAGACGAGTGGCCTAAGCCTCTTTGGTGCCTATCTTCTTGCAATAGATAGGAGCTTGTAAGCCCGAGGAACTTGCTTGCAGCTAAAGGAAGCATTTAACGCGTGAAGTCCTCATAATTTTCTTGACTCTTCTTCTATAATGTAAGATATCCAAGATCCATATCCTTAATATTTTCTTATAAAGCAAGACTCCACAGACTGTTTCAAGACCCTAATGGAATGACCAAATCCTGGCATTGACTGGGGCTAAGTAATTCATATTAAAGGCTTGGGCATGATAAATATGGACGATCGATATATGTCAACAACAAAAATAACATACCTTTTTTTTTTGTTTTCAGTGTGGGGTCACAAGTGCATGACAGCAGCATCCTTTGGGTTAAAGTTGCAGTAGGTTGGTGACCATCCTCTTCCCTGTACCAAAGAAGGTGCCACTTTGAACAGTCACATGAAGGGAACTTGTATTCAAGCAGAGTAGAGGCATCCTATTCCTCTCACCATGTTCTACTCAACGGATCATTCCATTTGCGTGTCAATCAAGCTATCCCTGGTAGTACCTGACCGAAGGTTTTAGCTTCCCTGTAGCTTCAAAAAAATTACCTAATTTTCTGACGAAGAACATTATAGAGTCATATGGTAATGCATCCAAAAAATGTTGCTTAAAAAACACACATCCATAAATGTGTATACAGGTCCAGCATCAAGAATTGCATGTGATGAATTACCTGGGTAGCCCTACATGAAGTTGCTATGAGAATTAAGGAAAAGAAAACATGAAATAATCAAGAAGTCAAACACAAATACTGAATTATGGCATTCGCTGTCTTGCGTATCTGGCTGCTCCACACTTAAGGTGATCCACACAATATGCTGACAGAGATAAACAAACTCGGATGCAATTAAATCATGTCATGTCAAAATTTATGGTGGCCGAAGAAACTACTTCAGCAGTATTCGTCTAATTAAGTAGAAGCTAACAGAACAGAGAACACAAAAATCATGTCATTGTTTCCTACAGAATTGGAACCTAGTGCCTCATCTATTTCCGAAACTGTATAGCTGCAAATCCACACTACTTTTTCTTCTCACTCACTCCAGCAGACCTGCATGTTGAACAACCACATTGGTTAGGATTAGTTCAGTATCAGTATGCATATTGGTTTAGTCAACCACATCCCAGTATACTAAAAAAGTATCCAGATACAATGGTTTGGATGTAATGTTTGATCTTGAAATTTACTTGTGGGGACTAGATACAAAAAGAAGCATAAGAGTGAAAAGAGAAAAAGTAACACTCACCTCATCTTCCTCAGAACATTAGCCATCTCCTCACGCTTCTTCTTGGCCCTCTTGTGTGTCCCCAACTTTCGCTTTGCCACTTTCAGAGCACGCTTGTCCTTTCCGACTTTGAGAAGCTCCGTAATTCTTTTCTCATAAGGAGCAAACCCAGCAACTTCCCTGATTAGGTTTCTGACAAAATGGACCCTCTTGCTGGTTTTCTGGTAAAGATAGATGGTACATCATTTCAGACATGAAAACACAGTACCATTTGATCCAAGGCATCACAATGAGTTGATATAGTTCAACTTGTCACCTAAGACTCTTACTAAATAAGAAATTCCAGCAAGCATGTAGTTGTTCCAATTACAGGATACAAGAAAAAATTTGAGCACCCACAGAGAAAGACATAGTTTAAATACAAAAAAATAAGGTGGATAAGATATTCAAAAACTCCAAGCCAATCATTTAATGATGAATCGTATGATTTAACATTGACATTTGGGAAGAACATTTGCCAGGATAATAGTTCTGGTGATCTCACGTAGCAATGATTTTTAATTTCCAAACACGGACAATGTTGATACTCGTTTAAACCAAGCTGCCACAAGGAAAACACTCGTAAACAGCAGCGCTTGGCAAATGCAACAAAGGACATTGTTATAGTTGAGCTACTATTGCAGATTGTACATCTTTGTATGAGCTACCAAATCAAGTTTGAGTTGGATATAAATTGTACGACAAAAAGGTCATTTTCCCTAAAAAAAGAGAACAAAATTATCTTAGAAGCCATGGTCTAAGCCTCTCAGGTAACTATCCTTTTAAAAGTTAATCATGATGGAACTTGATTTAGACTAAACCTAAAAAGAAAGTGCTCCCAGACTATGTGGCTCCGTCCCCATATTCTTTCATCCTAAATGAACTACACAGTACAGATAAGAAATTATCGAATCTGCATTGATGAAACTATTTCCAAATCAACTGCAAAGAAACATAGATGCTCTCCTATATCCATGAATGTAAATATGCAGCAAACAAACATTTGCCAATAAATCTAATCCCAACAAATTAACCTGGTTCAATTATTCATATCAAAACTTAATGTAGATTATGAAGCAATAAATAAACGGGCACAATATCAGATTTAGCCGAGGGAAACGAATGGCCATTCCTTGCATGCTTCTTAAAATACAACTAAATCCTAAACATTATGCCAATCAACAAGATACTTGTCACAACTTGCATTACAGATTTATTTCCCACAAAGAAACGTGAGCAAGGTTACAAGGTAGACATCCATTGGCAAACTAAAAGGACTTGCCGACCTCATTCGACTGAAGAAAGATCTAAAAAATTCTTGGGCATACTAAATCTGGCAAAAGAAACACCCATGTTAAAGGAAGCATTGCTTGCAAATGATTTTTCTGTCGAATTAAGTATCTCCTATGTATTTCCCATCAACTTAAAATGGCTTGAAACAAATTGATTTAATGATTTATCCACATTTATTAAAAGAATGAACCTCACTGATAAGAAATCACTTTATTTCATAGCAAACCATCATTAGATGGATTCTCACCAGAGAAAGGTAATGTAATCTTAATAAACAAGTATGGATTTTTGAAAACTCGATAGGTAACTCAGAAATGAGGTTCATGAACAACATAAAATTTCACATTATGGCTTGGGCTAATTCTGAAATGGCCATGTGAACACACAACTCACGATTTAAGCCACTGTATTGATTCTAAACTTTGATTCTGAAGTCTAACAATGCGCTCATTTAAACATAAGAGCATGGTATGTCTTCGATATGCACATTTATTACGTGGTATAATACATGACTTCAAATTCATGAAGATTTTATTTTGGGAATCGGTATTTTAAAAAAAAGACTGAAAGCATTATATTATGAGGACGAATCGCGGAAAAAAGAGGTATCTTTAGTCAGATGCTTACCCCTTTCCGGCTGGAAGGGCGAGGGGGCAACTCCCGTTTGGTGACAATATGCCCCTTGTTCAGCCCGACAAAGAGACCCGTATTCGGCTGTGGAGGTGCCATCGCTTCCTTCTGTGCTCACAAACAGCCTTCAACACAGAAAAGCAAGAATGAGACTCCATCAGCGTTTCCCCGACACATCCCAGACGAACTACGAACACTTAACGTATCAAACAATGGGCTACAAAAATCAACGCTCCCCTCAAATATTATTCAACAAGATCCAATATTTAAGCTCGCGAAAGTTAAATTGGATGAAAAGAGATGAGATCTTTGAACCGCAAATGCTCGCTTTCGTGATCTGAGAACAGATCATCACCAAAAGAGCAAGAGCAACCAGTAATCAACCCAGAATGAAGAGAATGGACCAATCAAAAAGGACGGGGAACGAGATGATTCTTACTCTAGCGCGCGTCCGAAGCTTGGAGGTCGGGAAAGAACCCGAATGGCGGAACCTGGAAACCCTAATAAAAAAGCGCCGAAGGATGCAGTATGAAGTGACTGAAATGGTGCACCAGAAGAATATATTAAAGGAAGTGCCATTCATTCGATCGGAACCGTCCAGTTTCCGGGTTAATAGTTGGACGGTTCCGATTACCTTTCCATTTCCACGTCCGGTCTAAGTTTATTAAGAATGTCGAACTTCTCGAAAAATATTAATATTACTACTCCTGAAATAAACAAATATTTAATTTAACATTTAAAAGAGAAGATGATGATTTATATTTAGATTCTCTCACGCGAAGACTAGTCATAAAATTGGGTTACTTGTTACGTTAATTACCTTTAATTAGCGGTGAGTGAAGAATATTTCGAATCCAGTATTAGACAATTTATGCAATTCTAATTTGATTTATGTAATTATCTTTTGACTAAGTTTAACTTAATTTTTTTTATGATGAAATCAATTTTTTAATGAATCGGATCAAACCGATTTACCAAAAATTAACTATTTAATTTAATTAAGTCATATATTACCCTTTTATTCTCTCAAATTATTCGTGTCTCCACTTTCACTCCTCCTCACTCTCCCCCTTTTATATAAAATTATCCTAAATAATTCAAAAACATTATACTCAAGTTATACTTATTCACATAATATGCAAAAATAATAATTTTTATATAAATTATCTTAAATTTATCATAAAACTAATCATAAAGTTCTATATTTTTCTATTTTCTATCTTAGTTACACTCGAAATTAAAATAAATTAAATTCGATTACTTAATATATTTTTAATATTAATATATATTTTTAAAAAAATTTAAGATAATTAATTATCAAAACTTTTAGAATTATACTTAATTTGTTTAATAAAAATTTTACTAATTTTTATTTATATAAAATTAATATATTTTAATAAATTTTAAGGATTAATTGCTCTTGTATCTTTTAACACATAATATTCAGAGTCGATGAGGCACTGGGAGCTACAGACAGCCGTCCGTTTGCTTCCGGATATAATCAAGTATCTACACGTGTCCCGGAGCAGCGGGAAACTCCCTTTGTAGCGGACCGTTTTGGTTTCGAGGAAGCTAGAGAAAGAAAACAGTGGAAAGTGGTCAAATGTCGCGGAAAAAGACGAAGGCGTCCAAGAAGTCGGTTGCTTCCTCCTCTTCTGGCAGAAAGGGAAGAGTCCCCACCTCCTCCTCCTCCTCCTCTTCTCATGGACCCCCTTCCTCCCCATCCGCAGCACATGAATCCCCCGTCTTCCCCTCCGCTGCAGAGGGAGCCCCCGCATCCTCCTCCGCTGGCATCCAGAGATCCCCAACGGCCGCCAACAGGAGGGCAACCCGTAGCTCCCAGGGAACCCACGCCTTCCCCTCCGCCACCCATGGATCCCCCACCTTCCCCTCCGCAGCACAGGGAGCTCCCGGATCCTACTCCGCTGCCTCCTCCCCGAGAACCCCGGTCCGCCGTAGGGTGACGAGGAGTTCCACCACCGCCAACAGGAGTGTGGCCCCCTCCGCCGCCCATGAATCCCTTGCCTCCCCCCCATCCGCAAATGAATCCCTCGACTCCCCCTCTGCCGCACAGGAATCGCCCGCCTCCTCTTTTGCTACCCGGAGCGCCCCCGTCACCCGTAGTATGACCAGGAGCGCCACGATCGCCAACATGCGCGCGACCCGTAGCGCCAGCAAGGCCGGTGGGATTCGGCTGCTCGATGGCCTGACCGACGAGCAGCTCAGGAAACGGAAGGCCACTCCGGCGAAGAGGCACTCCAGTAGTCGTCGGAAGGGGAAGGACAATACCACCGACAATAACCAGGAAAAGGATAAGCCCTCGGCCGGCGGCGCCGCTTCTGTCGGTCCCTATACCATCTTCGTCGAGGCGAGGTCAGTGGCTATCGTTTCTTCTAAGGAAGTTTCGCTTGTTTCCTATGCTGAATCAGATAAACCGATCAAAGATTCATGAAATGGTGCCGTCTTCTTGTGTTTTTCCGTTCTAAAAGGTGGTTGATTTGATTTCTTGAACCTTGTTAAGATGCTTCTTTCCTGTTAAGAACTACGATCCTTAATGCATCTAAAGAGAACTCATGTCTTCTTTTTTTTCTCCTTGGTTTTCTTAACTTTTATTCGCAATTTTGTTCTCGTTTAGCTTCTTTTTTCAGTTGTCTTAACAAAAGGAAAGAACTTTGGTTTTGAATTGGGATTTTTGGTTCGAGTCTATCTCTGCTCTAAGTTTCCTGTAAGAAAAAATATATCGTAATATTGATATACGGAGCATAATATGCTATAGTGGACATGTTACAAGTAAGGCCGAAATAATTCAGATATTTATAGTCTAAGCTATCAAAACTGACTTATACTTCACTGTATAGCAATGATCTGTTTCTGTGCTTCATTGCATACTCCATTTCTGCAAATTTTATTATCCTTAACACTATTTCAATATATTTATAGAAATGTGAAAGGAAATTCGCAGTTTTTTCGATTTATTCTCATAATTTTCATTGTTGCTTAGTTGTTCGTTATGATGTGCTCTGAACTGCATTATTCTCAATATCCATCTCGATGCTCACATTTGGTAGTCACATAGACGTCTTCTCTTTTCCCTGCTGATTTCTTCCTTTTCACCAAAGCAATCTATGTGTACCACTGTAGATGTTGGTCATTTTAACATGTACTAGCAGTCACAGGATCCTGAGTTTATCCCAGATACCTGATTAGTTCAAGTTCCACATGTTTGGTAGAAACAGTCATGCAAATTTGTGCAGAGAAAAATACTTTATTATGCAAAAGAACCAGTGAAGGATTGTTCTTATGTACATTTGTTTGGTTATTACTGAAAGAACAAGCTTTTATGACTGTAATCGTGACATACCCAACCCAACGGAAAGTAGGGAACGGTATAACGTCATAATCCTATAGGTTTCCCATAAGAACGCAAGGGCCAGAATCAGAACAAAATAATCTCTACAGTATAACTATTGCATAATTTAGTTCATAATTAATCAACCCTTAGGATATTAATAACATAACTCAATCCATAATCATTCCACCCATAGGACATTCAATAGATTCAAAGACTCTTTAAAATTCAGAGTATTCCAATCCAAATAACATATATACAAAATAATCTCAATGTACAATAATCTCAATAAATTAATTACATCATTTAATCAGTAATCGATCCATCACGCTTCTGTTGTGCAACTCTAAAAAATTGAGAGATAATCATATAAGCAAATTTATCATAAACAAACATAAAAAATTCTTTATGCATTTAACACATGTTTTCGAAATATGCATGGATATCAAATACTTTTTTCATTTTACATGCATTTCAAAATCATGACTTGTTATCATAAATTGCTTGAAGATTTTTCAGAACAAAATGCATGCATTTCAAATGATGAAAGGAAGATACATTTACATGTATTTTCATAATGAAAGCATAAGTATAGTTAATGTCACATATCACAGCATAAAACATGGTCGTGCGAAAACTATCATTCATATAAATAGAACTAAAGGTTCATAAACATGAATACATTTAAGGTGTACATGTCTGAACAAAAGTCGCATTAGTATCAATAGCTGTGACCAAGTTATGTTTAATCCTTATGGTATAAATAACACATCTGTCTGTGTTAGGGTCTAGAAGAAACTAGTTTCTGAAACATATTCTGTTGTATAACCCTCACTGGTGGACCACATTTGTTTGGTTATTGCTGGAAAAGCAAGCTTTTATAACTGTAATTCAACATGCTGAGCTGAGACCTTGACAATGAGTATCAATTGAATGTATCAGCAAGTATGTTTTGGTTGCTTGAAAGTTAGCTCTCCAGTGCACTGTTTGGACAAAAGTTTATCGAGTCCTGAGAAGCAGTAAATAGAGGATCTTAGTGGAAACTATATAGTGGTGATTGAATTAGCTTTAGAAGTAGCAGACTGAAAAAAGATTTGGTTTTCTTAAACTCTACTAGTGCCTTTAGTGTCTCAGACCCCAGTGGTCAGAAGCCTTTAACCTCAAATCCTATATGTAGATTCTACTTTTTGACAACTTATGATTAACCACTACAGGTATAATCCTTTTTAAGATCTTCTTTGAATAATTCTTGTGGTTAATTAGAAGGTGCTGTTTGTACACAGTCATGCAGCGCATTCCAATGATTGTTCTCACGCAACTGAATGTATTGGCATTCTGTTCGGATGTAAACTTGTCGAGTGATGGAAAATGTGAAGCATGATCAGTGTCTTCCCGCATTATTGTAATGCTGAATGAAATGAGTACTTTTTTTAGGCACAATTAGAGAAACATATTATCATGATATGTTAAGTATGGTTAATCTTTATGTTTCATACAGTCATTCCTTATTAAGCCTCTCATGTTCTTCATGCAGCAACCTGGATGGCAAGTTCCTGAAAGCAGCCAAAAATGTCACATCTGCTTTGAACTCTGTTTTTCCTTCAATATCTACAAAGGTGGTGGTTGAGGTACGTTTTTCACCTTATATTTTCCACCTATATCAGTTCTTCAGAGCATTAGTCTATTATGTGCGAATTAAGTGATGGGAATGAACATAAAAATTTGTCATTATCACTTGTGATATGCTGTGAGAGGAAACAAGAAATCATCATACAAGTAAATATTTTCACGACATAAGCTAAGGCACCTAAAATTGTTAATATGATGTTTCTGATAAACTATTATGTAAATTAATGAACTATTTATGGGCTCCTCCTGATTATGTCTGTTGATAGTTAAAACAATAACACTGAAAAGTCTTTCCAAACAGGCAAACCCATCAAAAGCCTCAATATGTGCGAGTTAGTGTGTGTATAGACAAGTCGAAGAGAGGTAGCAAAATTAGAAGACTTGAACAGGGAGTGGTAGAGGATGGGAAAATATAAAAAGAAAGAGAAAAAAAGGAACGATTAATCTGGTCATGTAGAACTTATCCATTGGATCTCTTAATAGAAGGAAACTTCTTATGCACCATCTTTTACCTATGCCTTTCTTGATGATTAATACCTATCGCTACCTGTACCTTTGAATTGATAACATTGATTATTTCAGTTAGCTATCATTTCAAGTATTATCTTTTTATTTATTTTCAGCCAAGAAAGGGATGCTTCAAGGTTCACGATGAAGAGGGTGAAATTTTTCTCCAATATCTGGTAATCCTTCTATGCAAACTCTAAAAAACTATTGATTTGTGCATTATATGTCTGCTGCACCAATGAAAGAATGGAGTTGTGCAGCCTAAATTTAGCTCTTGGTATCATGTCATGCAGGATTTAGAAGAACCATATTCTGAATTGGAGTCCATCAACATACCCAAAGCCGTCAAGGATGTTGGCAGGAAGATTGGTTGATCAAGAGGCAGAGATACTAACATAGCTGCACCAAGATTCCTCTTTTGACCGCTAATTTTGCTAGCCTTTCAGTGGTTAGGAAGCATAGGACGGGAGAATACCTTTCTTCAACCGACACATTCAGATTTGTCGTCTTCTTTACTGGATCTCCTCGAAATGGCTTAGCCTTGTTCTTGTGGCAGGCTCTGGACCATGTTCATCTTTCCACCATATTTCTTCTTAGCGAAAAATGAACCTCTAACGTTAACAAATAGCTGTTTACTGTGTCGGTGAATCATGATGAAAAGTTAACGATAGAAGATGTGCCTTATTCATTGGACACTTTTGTGGTACAGCATATGAAGCCACTATGATTTCTTCCTAATTTGCCGCGTTCTTGCATGCTATCATAATTTCATGTTCCGAAGTGAGAGATTAGGGGAGGAAGTGAGATGGATTTACGTGAACTGTGATGTGTTTATCCGGCAGTAATAAGTGCATTCTCTTCCTTCTTTTTGTTGTTTTGAGGGTGAATCGTCTCATCAGATACCATCAAAAAAACAAAGATGGAAATCGTAGTAATAAAAGATCATTACGATACTCAAATGTCACTTGAGGAGAGCAACCGTTACATGATGATCCAATATGGCTCTGCTTGTCCTCTTATTTAGATATGTCACCATGCCCTCCCCCAAATATGATTGATTCTAAATGACGCTTACGAAGCAGGGCATGGCGTCTCCTTCCCACGTCTCTCAGTTACAGCCGCAGCAAGAACAGCTGCACTTGCCGCTGCACTTGCACTGGCTGCAGTTGCAGCCTCCTCCTTCGGACCCAGCTGCCATCTCGAACCCTTCAACGCTCCTGCACCAGTTGGTATGAGGAAATAGAATCATTTCAATGGGGTTATGATAGATCCTCTTCTTGTCTTTTTGTTTCTCACTAAAACACTGATCTTTGTCTTGTTAGATAGAATTAGAGTAAGTTTGGGAATCACTCTGACCCTGTCATGGCACCAAGGTTGATGATGCTTGCGGTGGTGGTGCCACGCTCTCCGCCCAAGTCAGGGTACATACTGCACCTGCATCCAGAGAAGAGTAGAGAAGAGAAGAGAAATGCTTCGTGTCTCGTGATCTTTCAATTCATATGGTTTGAAGAAACATGGAGGAGGTGGTTCCTACCCTCCGCATCCACTGCCGCACTTGCAGCCAGAGGTACACCCGCAGTTGCCGCCGCAGCAAGACATCTTCTGAACTCCTCGGTCGAGTCTTGAGAGCTCCTCCTCCTGTGGCTTGAGAGATGGTGGAGACGAAGAACTCCTATTTATAGCACATCCTGAGGAGAGTTCGGTCAATTTACAGTCACTGTAGCCTCGACAACATCTTCATCCTTTTAGGCCCTTTCCAGCGTATACATATTGTAACACCTCAGACTTAGATTCGTTGAAATCGATACATATCTTGTGGTCGACAGTAACAATACATAAAGTTGAGTTAGATTAAATGAGCGGATGCTGAGAATATTATGGCACTGCACACTGTGTTGGGGGGGGTGCGGCCTAATGCTACACACAGATTAGAGATGAATCGTAGTTATTCATGTTCTTCCGTTGTCTCTTTTGCATTCATTCATAGGATTTCAGCACTTCAAACATGAGCTTCTGCTGTTCAGTTTCCCAAAAGAAGCTGAACCTGTAAAGACCGATTTTGTTTTGGTATTTCTGATTTGGTGAACAGCAAATGGAAGTCATTAGCTCTCATGAATTTTGTCCCAAATCTTGTATGATCATGGCCTGTCTTTTTTAATGATGAGAACCTTGAAGTGACACCACCATGAACAACAACATGAGACGGAACAACTCCTCCTCACCACCCATGAATGATGGGAAAGGAGACTGAGACCTACGAGGCTCTCCATCTGTCATTAAAGAACACGTAGGTCAGGTCAAGGCACAAGCACCGAGGAGGAAGAAGAGAAGATAAATTAAATGTATGTGACGGAAGAAATAGCAAGTAGGGCCAGGGAAGCTCAATGGATGGTTTAGTGCGAAAGAGAGAGACAGGAATCTCATCAGTCGTCGAGTCGTCGAGAAGGGGACAACAAAGAATGGCCGTGGAGAGTTCGTCCCCCACATGGATGAAGCTTTTTCGGTCATCAAATGATGCCGTTCACCATTCCCAATCTAAGTGACGTCATATCCTGTCGAGGGTAAACGTTCCCAACGGGAATACACATTGGTGTTATATGCGTCAATAATTTGTGTAACATTGATGTATAATTCATTCATGTCATCATCATCTCCATATCAATCAAAATGGGTGCAGCAAGCAGCAAGCAGCATTAAGGGCATCCTGGTCTTTTTGGCCAAGCATCGAACCATAAAAGCCGCGGGGTTAGGGTTTCGGTGCGCATTGCCGTCGGCGAAGCACGTCTTACGCTGTGGTTGGGTTTTTCGTTTTCCTTTCTCGTCTTCCTTTATTCTTCTTGTGATCGGTTGTCCGGGGGGCGGTGATTAGAAAGAGAGAGGGCTGGAGTGGGGTTGGAGGGCCCCCGCGATCTGTTGTGGCGGCGACGGGGGTGGAGGGTGGAGGTGGGGAAGCTAAGGTGCCGCTGTATTGGCTTGGTATCTTTCCTCCTCCTTTTTCTTCCCTTCCCCCTCGTTTCCGCCGTAGATCTCCGGGCGTCCGCCACGATGACGGCTTCTCCACCAAATACACTTGATATGAGCCCCGTGCTTGCTTTGTTTCGGTTCTTCTTTTTCTTGATTTTTTTTCCCCTTTCTTTTACGTTTCTGGTGGCTGTCTGTGTGTGTGAGAGAGAACTAATCCCATATCGATTGATGGTGTTAGCTCTCCTCCATCTTGAATACTTGTGATCACCTCCACCCTTCTATTAGCATGTCACATCTACTGACTTAAATTTTTATGCGTAATTATATTGATCGATCTCAGAAAGAAACATTTGGGTCATGTTTATAATGGTTTTCTTTAAACTGTGTCATTCACTCATGAAGGGGGGAGTCAATAATATTTTTAAGAATATAAATTAATAGATCATATTTTATCCACTGATTTAAGTTTTTAATGTAATTATATTGATAAAAAATTAAGATCAATTTTCTCCTTTGAGGACAAGGACAATTGATTCTAGCAGATCAACAGAGTTGGCAGATATGTAGACATCAAAGTGAAGGACATTAAGCTTCTGTCAAAAGGTGGATGTGAGGATGATGTTTCTCTAGCCACTTCACTATGCTGGCCTCTTACTACTACCATCATGGCTGCAGCCATAGAACATACAGGAGAAATGACAAAAGCATGAACAATCACAACTTTTCATGCATAAATTTATTCTGAAAACAATTGTGTAGGGTAAATGTGATAACTGACTTTGAACATGATGTGTGTGCTAATTATATTTATATATATATATATATATATATATATATATATATATATATATATATATATATATATATATATATATATATATATATATATATATATATATATATATAAACAACTGGTAGATCTAAATTTAAATAAGTATACCAAATAAGAGACGAGCAGAATGGAACGAGTGTTGCTTGCTAACTGCACAGCTGATAACACAGGTCATCCATAGATTGAGTTGCATTTATGAATATTCGGCTTCTCCCACTGTCTTGGCAGGTTATGTTCCATTGGTTACCACTTTCGAAAACCTGCAACGAGAAGACATATATGAGAATTATCAAGTGCATGAAAACACATATTTCTGTCATTAGGTTGTGGATGTGTCCAATTGTCCCACAATGTGGCTCTTGGAATGGTAACAGTGGTAACCGGATCAACCTATTCTCACTAAGTTAATAAACAGTGCTTCGGCTGTCTTTAGGATTTAGAGTACATTCTTGTGCAGAATTTACCCCTGAGCTCAATCAACTAAAGGAAGTATGCTTTGCAGATTCATTTGCCCCTGTCAATGAATATTATGCTTGTCTGCCAAATTGTGGTGCTGAGCAAAAGTCCAAGGAGCCATAGCCTACTAACTGATTTAAGAGACAATCTTCGACTTCAACATGGAACCAGATACCATCAACATTCTTCTAAATAAGATGGGCATAATAAGACACCCTACCTGGCATGTTTCTGTTCCTTGTTTGCAGTTCCATTTTGAAGTGGGTACGCAGCTTAGATAATGGCACCATGAGCAGTGATCATTTCCATTGAACCCTCTGAACAGCAAAATCAGAGATACAGTCAACCTGCAGATATTGTACAGCTTATTAGAAAACAGTGAATAAATGGACAGATTCTTTGAATAGGAATTTAGTCTACTGATGAAGCCATTAAACTGGATGGATTATCTTTGGGCACATATATGTTAGATATAGACAATAACTAATTTGAATCAAAACATACAGAACACAAAGAACAGCATAACAGCAGAGAAGATGGATTTCTGATCGTTAAACTTCTTTGCCGTTTTCCCAATGATGCAACAGGTAGACATAATAACGTGCACAAAAGTTTTGCAGAATATTAGTGAAAGGAATGGACTCCAGGCTTGACTGTAAAAACATGTTTCGGATAGTTACCCGACAATTAATAAGATAGCACTAGCAACCCATAGCACATATTGGTATATCATGTGTTTGTTCTTTGCTGGGCCATTATATCCGAGAGGATTGTACTTTTGGCTTCTATATCCATATTGTGGGCGGATTAGAAGGACAAATCCAAGAAGGAACCCTGTAATGAATCCTCCTATGTGAGCAAAGTTGTCGATGTAGGGGAGGATTCCGAGAGCCAAGTTAATCGAAACTATCAGGATGAGAGATATCAATGCGGCAAACTGACATAAACAAAGGCTTATTAGATAATTGGTTGTAATAAGGCAAGAAATTAAGATCAAATGAACGTCCTTACTCTCATGCATTGCAACATTTTTAGATACCTTATTAGCATAAATTGTCCAATTTGTTATAAGTTCTGAAAGCATGGCTCCAAGCAACCCAAAAAGAGCACCAGAAGCACCAACAGAGACACTTGCTTGGGCAAAAAGAGCAGACAACAAGCTTCCACCAACTCCAGCGATGACATATAGCGGGCCAATTCTCACTGTCAAAGAAGTATTAATTTGGTTCTCAGAGGATGCATCATCATTCAAGTGATTCAAAACACAGTAGAACAGACAAACAAAACAGTATAAAGCTCTATGTGGTCAAAAGACCAAAAGATCAGTTATGATAATAATCGCCTGGCATATACTTAATCAGCTACCACAGGGTATGATGCTAGAACAAAAGATGAATCCAACATAAACATGTTTTAATTTCTGCTAACATTTATAGCCTCACATTTCAAAGAAAGTGAACTCCACATGTGTTAGGTAAATTTACCTGTTGCAAACAGCTAAAGGGGATGATACAACTGGCCGTTGCTGCTAATCAAGATATTACCATACTATGTGTTAGTAAGAGCTTGTAAAGGAGGCTGATTACTTTAACACTTACTAGTCCCAACCTTGTCATGCACCAGGCAAGAGGCTCTTACGGTTAGTTCAACTGAAACCATTACTTGCAACTGTTAAAATTGATAGCACATAATTACCAGAAGTAGAAAAGAAAATTGCGATTTACCTATATCATTGTGGTGTTATAAAATACAGGATCAGATGTGTGATCGACAATTCAAATATGTCTGAGATGCTGGAAGGCCAATCCCAGAAACGGAAACCAAAATATTTGAGGTTTTCTATGCAACCATTTGGTGAAAACTGCCATGTCAATCCTACTCTTAGATGATAAGTGCGCACTTGATAATATCAACTGCTAAATATACAAGGATGACATATGGTAGGGGCAACAGAATTGCTTATCTTTCAGGGATATATTACCATTTGTGCCTATTGAGCATAAAGTATAAACCTGAGTTACTGCAATTCATTAGTTAATTAAGTTCTGCAGCAGCAGGCAACAAGGTATAACACTAACTAGGATGACTAGAAAAAGCCATGAATGATAAAACATTAGTTAATGCTACTCCAGTGTCCACTTGCAACAAATGTTGATTCTGAGATAACAATCATAATAAGTGCTTATAAAAATGATCCACAATCTGAATTAACAATAATTTCGTAGCATACCGAATCCAAATTCTTGTTCAAGTCTAATTCCAATCAATAGGAGGCACAACATATTAGCCAGTAGATGGATGACTCCAACGTGCAGCCAAATGCAGCTAATGAGACGCCATCCTTGGTGACCATGAACTACTTTGTCAACCACTAGGCCTCCCATCTTTTGTAGCCTGCATCATTGGAAACAGATGATGTCACTAAAACTGTATCGATGGAGGAACATCAACACATGCCAGGAAATATCAAAGGCGATCCACTGATATAAATATACTCAATATTTCTCAAATTAGCATATGAAGTATAATATGACATGAGCATTACAATTATTCATTTTCAGTTTAACAAGAAAGTAGCTAAAAAGGACAATGCCACCTAAAAGGACGAAGCATAAAGAAATAGGTATAATCACACTAGATATGCATTAATCGGCTAAAAGGAAGTGCCTCAGGATGCAGAGAAAATAAGCGTTCTGTATAAAGTGAAGAAGGAAGATGGAAACAGTATAACAAGAATGTGAAATCATGATGTAATGCGAGAAAAGCTTGCAGGAAAAGGATCAAACATAATACGCTGACATCAAGCACAGCAACAATTCACCAACAAAAACCCTTCGCATCTACCACCATCATCTGGAAAGCGGATTCCAGACCACATAATAAATCTAAATAAACAAAACCATGTAAATTTGTTCATGAAATAAAACGCTAAAAAGGGAGCGGAGATGGGGGATTGACGTTTTGGCAGAAGGGCCGAAGAGGGGGTTCTGCTTGAGGGGCTCGAAGGAGAACCGGCCGAGCGAAGGGAGGACGCAGGGGCGGACGGAGTTGTTCTTGCGGCAGTCGTTGACGTACATCGTGATCACGAACATCGCCACGTTCGCCACGAAGATCGTGGGCACCAGCCACGGCCACCACCGCTCGTCCCGCTGCCGCTGCGGCGGATTCTCCCGCACGGGCGGCGGAGCCGCC
This sequence comes from Musa balbisiana, assembly GCA_004837865.1. Taxonomy (NCBI): domain Eukaryota; kingdom Viridiplantae; phylum Streptophyta; class Magnoliopsida; order Zingiberales; family Musaceae; genus Musa; species Musa balbisiana. Next base: position 12,018,969 of record CM017197.1, on the reverse strand, counting down.
ACCGGGTGCGGGGGATCGATTTCGAGCTGGTGGGCGTCGCCGCCGTCCCCCCGCCACGGCTGCAACTTGGCCTCATCCTCCCTCGCCGCCGCGGAAGCGCTCTCCTTTCCCATTCCCTCCCCGACCAAGAAGTGGTTGCGGTTGAGAGTCGAAGAACAGGATTCGAAGACTTGGTGGGAAGAGAGAGAGCAGGAAGAGCACCGAGTCCCTCTCAAAGTCAACCGGGGGTGGTTGTGGCTGTCGTCGTCATCAGGCTCTCAAGCAACCTAACCGGACTCGATCAAATCCGCTCAACATCTTCTACCAACTCGCCGCCTTGTTTGAAGTACTGTCCGTTATATACATAAGCAACAATTAACCATCGCCAATATACCAAAAGGACACGTGGCTCGATTTCAAATAATCATTGTGATTCAGTCGATGCTCTCCTCGGTGATTATAATAATCCTTCGCTTAATGACATAGTTTTGGTCAAGAAAATTAAACCTTTTCACATCTAGACTTTGTCGTGCGATCGATGACCATACGTACGGCGCACAGTCAAACACGTGTACAGCTTGCTTTAACGCAGAATTGGCAGATTTGGGCCAACATGGGCCAAAAGAGAATCGTTAATGGGCCAATGTGGACCAATATGAATCGTGATTTGGTATTTGATACGACATCCGTTCCGGTTAATTATTAGGTTAAAGCACTATTTTGCCAATGGCGAAATGACACGTAATGGTAATAAGGATGACTCCGCTGGTCATTACTCCCCATCGCAAGACCTGCGGTCAAGTAGAATCTCCCAGCACTGACGGGACGAGCCAAAGCAAACCCTAAGAGTTCCTTGCGGTCTCCCGGAGATCCGATCGAAGCGTGCGCTCCTCGCTTGGCAAGCAGCGATCGGATTCGAACATGAAGAAGGTCAAATCAACCAAGCAGCGGCAGCAGAACGGGCACGCCCTCCCCTCTAAATTCGCTAAATTGCTTGATCCCGAGGCTTCTTGGGATAAGGTACGCACGCGTCCGTCCCGCGGGGTGGCTGTGTTCTTACTTCGGTAACTAAACAAGTCGCGCCAGATTTAGGGCTTCTGTTCGGTCGAATTTGATATCTTCTTCTTCCTCTGCGAGGCGCGTAGATTCGATCTGTTGTCAATGCGAAGCTAGCGTGATTTCTGTAAGCTTCTTGTTGTTGTAGGATCAACTGGGGGATGTTCTGCACTGGATCCGGCAGGGGTTGGGCCTCGCGTGTGGACTGTTGTGGGGCGCCATTCCCTTGGTCGGTGCTATCTGGATTGCTTTGTAAGTTCCGCGGCTCACCACCCCAGATGTCATATTAGAGATAGACCGTTTTAGTGATTTGTTCCAAAGAGTATTTCTTTCATCGGTTAATTTATCAAATAGTTTGTATCCGATACCTAATTTTGGTAACTTCGAAAATAGTGATTCGTTTACTGCCACCAAAGTTCGATATGGTATGTTACTCTGATGAAAAACTGAATTTTCAGTTGATATGCAGTAGGGAAGGTACGATTTTATGAGATACCTAATTCTGTATTGTATGGATAGTCAACCAGCAGTGGATTAGCTTGTTCATTGATCGGTCAGGTTTAATCTAAAGCATGTTTGATAATTCAAGATGTTTATTAGTTCTAACAAGAAGCTACGATTCATTCATCCATGTTCTGATGCAGAAACTATGCATTTTTTATTTAACATATTTTAGTTTTTGTACTTGTTAATGAGTTATTAGCAGGTTTAGTTACTCTTTCTACTGAGATTTTTTATTGACATTTTATGAGATTCTTTCAAACATATAAGGAAAAAAAATTACAATGCTGTGTCTCATTGTTCCTAGCTAGGCAATTATGTGATGACTGGTCTGCCACAAAGTAATGGCAACTGTACGATTTTGCCTTTCTGTATACTTGTTGCTTCTTCAATTCACCTTTTTGTGCTTGCCATGCTTCATCAATTGATTATGCTAATTTATAAGACATAAATACTTTTAGTTTCTTGTCACATAACTGATTAGATGCATGCAAGATACTTTTGGGGTATGTATTAGATGCATGAAAGATACATTCGAAGTAACTAGTTTTTTTAGTCATCGTTAAAGAGATCAGGTGTTTTAGGAACTTAGAGGAAACTTCATGGATACTTCTTTGTATTTCTAGTTCTTGTGAGAATGTGTTCTTACTTGAGAATCCATTTTTTTATTATAGACATTCATGTGTGATTGAATAAATTGCTCATATGTTGTTTGCATTTGGTGTCAATTATTGATGAAATCATTATCTGATTAATTTATGATAAGTTTTGCTATCTTCTCTATGTTCTTGGCATAATATATAAGTAGAAATAATAGGTTAAAGATGTTGGTTTAATTACTAAGTAGTTATATGAACTATACTATATTACTACTTACTATAGCACTTTAGACGTGTCAACCTTTGTCATATATAATATTATATATTCAAAATATGTTTATTTGCTGCATCCATTTCATTTCATATCCTTTCTTTTTCCAAGATTTAGTGTATGGGCGGGCATATCTATGTTGTGTGTTTGATTGGTGTGTTGTCTGGTATTCACACTTCATAGGTGCTAATACCACTTATCCTAATTCAAAACCTTTTTTGCTCAATCACTTCACCTATCTATTCCAAGAATCATGGCCTGTTCTTTTCAAGGGTTGATGCGTTAGAGTATCCACATAGTATTTTATTGATATCCCGAATCTGTATTCATGCTTCTTCGCAACTAATTTCCTGTATCCTTGTTTACCCAAATCAAACTCTCTTCCTTTCTAGTGCTAGCTTGAAGTTGGGGTTTCTAACCCAATCCCATCACCTGTCTACTCAAAGACCTTCATATAGGAAAGTTTGCTGCTTACAGGATGCAATGATGCAGTGTTAGGTAAGACCCACCAGTTTGGCATTGACTCTGATGTGGGCCTTGGAGTGTTCTGTATCACAATCTAGAATGGTGGTGTCATATCATAAGGCTGTGACATCCTTCAGGTACTTTAGACTGCAATGATAATGATTGTTCTCTTAATTTACTACTCTTTATTATATAGTTGATTTATTATTTTATTGAAGTGGTTGTACCAGCCTAGTTGTGACAACGTTTTTATTCAAAGAGTGAGTTCTCTAATAAATAATTAGCAATCTCATCTCCTAGCTTTTGTTCATATTTCTCTTTTTATTGTATAATACAAATCTTTTATGACCCTTGCATATGTCATCAATTACCTGACTTATAAATAGTGGAACTATAAGAAGGGAATGCTATACATATTTCCACTACTGCTCTTTAGAATTTTATTTCATTAGGCATTGAAATTTAGAGATCAAGATTTGTTCTAATATGGTGATCAAATGACAGATCAGTATAAAATATTCAAATAGCTAATATTTGATGCTAACAGCTAATTTTCTATTTAGTAGTCCAGAATTATCCGTATTTTGTTTCTGTTTGGGCTTTTTTATTAGGAGGTATTGCTCTTCTATCAGGGATTGTTAGTCCCCTAATCATGCGTTGTATGTCCAGTACATGGAGGTCAATTGTGAATTCGTCCTGGTCCTAATATTTATCTTGTTTTAGTTGTGCTTTAGATCTTCTTATAGTATTAATTCAACTTCTGCAAGGAAGGGTTTCTCAGTATCTGGATAAAATTGTTCGAAGATGCTTCCATTATCTTGATGTGTGTATATATAACAACCAGATGATTCTACGAGATATATACAATTTTCATATTACTGCTCTGTGGTAATTAACTGATATAAGCAGTCGAAACATATTCATATAATATTGTCCATAAAATGTGGATTCTCTGTTGCTTTCTTAAGCTCTGGCATGCATGAGAGGAAGTTGTAGATTTGTGCTGCAGCTACTAGTCATTCTTTGCACTTGCAACAACACAGACAACATAGCAGCCATAATGTCCCACGTATTTGGGTATTAGTCATACTTCGTACTTGTTTACTTATTTTGTGGATTCTTTTTTTTGGATCTGGCAGTGGGATCTAAATTCCAGGTTAGGCTTGTTGTTTCTGTATCTGATGTATGTATGTTTGTTTTGACTATTATCATATTATTTGTTCTGCTGGTTGAAGTTCTTGCAGTTTGCTAATATTATATGCTTTGATTTGAAAAATCTCTAGTTATACAGTTTAGAATATAGAAAAGAAAAATTTTGTTACAAAGAATCACAAAAGCAGTATGAAAAATAAATGATTCATCATGGTCATATAATATGGTGAAGCATTGACTTTTCTCTTGATGTGGCTATGTTTTCCTATTATGAACATAAAGAAGAGAAATGAAAATTATCAGTAGGCAGAAATAACAAATTATCCGTTTTTTTTTTTCTCTTTCATTTTCAGTATCTCTTATGACAATTTTTTTTCTGTCACTATCTACAGATTTTTGCTGCTATCTTCTGGTATTATATATGGGTATTATACATATGTGCTGAAAATCGATGAAGAAGATTTTGGAGGTCATGGAGCGTTACTTCAGGAGGGGCTTTTTGCTTCATTCAGCCTGTTTCTGGTATAATTTCTTGATCTTGCGTTTGTCAATTCTATTCAAGAATCACAATTACACCCATTGCTAGGTTTCCATGTTGTTGTTCTAAGATGGCCACGGTTCATGCGACAACTAGATTGCGCAGGACAGCCATTCTTGGCATCATAACTAATGCCTTGTTAAATTTAGCTTGATCATAAGAAAGGCCTTATTGGATGCAGCTCGCTTGGATTCTGGTATACAGTTTGGCACACTTTTGAATAGTTAGAGTGTAATTCCAATTTTATCTGGAACCTGGATACGAAACTGCTGAGCTACATGGAGCCCCCCCGCCTTTTGGCCTTAAAATTAATTAGGAAAAAGCAGCAGATTTATTGATTGGAGGTGTTCTCTGTGATTTGTTTTATTTTCCACCAGAATGGATGGAGAAACAGTACGTGTAACTGCAGCATTTGGTTTTATAGTACTTTCAGAACCACGGGGTTCCTGTTATTTTTCATCTTCAAATCTTAGACACTGACATTTCAAGCAGTAATAAGGTGCACAAATCGTAGGGGATTCTCTCAAGAGACATCATTGAAAACAATTTGCAAGTTAAATTCTTAGCATTATGAGGTCATTATTGCTAATCATCCTTAAATTGGATGAAGGATTCTGTGTTGCCAATGGCTGCTATCTTCTGGTATTATATATGGGTATTATACATATGTGCTGAAAATCGATGAAGAAGATTTTGGAGGTCATGGAGCGTTACTTCAGGAGGGGCTTTTTGCTTCATTCAGCCTGTTTCTGGTATAATTTCTTGATCTTGCGTTTGTCAATTCTATTCAAGAATCACAATTACACCCATTGCTAGGTTTCCATGTTGTTGTTCTAAGATGGCCACGGTTCATGCGACAACTAGATTGCGCAGGACAGCCATTCTTGGCATCATAACTAATGCCTTGTTAAATTTAGCTTGATCATAAGAAAGGCCTTATTGGATGCAGCTCGCTTGGATTCTGGTATACAGTTTGGCACACTTTTGAATAGTTAGAGTGTAATTCCAATTTTATCTGGAACCTGGATACGAAACTGCTGAGCTACATGGAGCCCCCCCGCCTTTTGGCCTTAAAATTAATTAGGAAAAAGCAGCAGATTTATTGATTGGAGGTGTTCTCTGTGATTTGTTTTATTTTCCACCAGAATGGATGGAGAAACAGTACGTGTAACTGCAGCATTTGGTTTTATAGTACTTTCAGAACCACGGGGTTCCTGTTATTTTTCATCTTCAAATCTTAGACACTGACATTTCAAGCAGTAATAAGGTGCACAAATCGTAGGGGATTCTCTCAAGAGACATCATTGAAAACAATTTGCAAGTTAAATTCTTAGCATTATGAGGTCATTATTGCTAATCATCCTTAAATTGGATGAAGGATTCTGTGTTGCCAATGGCTTTTTTTTTTTTTCCTCTCAAAAAGTTGGGAATTTTGGTCTGTTGGTGTTTTATTTTTTTGTTATATGGAAGTCTTATACATGGTGTTTATCCTTCTTTTTTCTTTCTCTCTTGGTTGGGTCGGAAAGGGAGAGAGGGGAAGTGGTAGCGAAGGAGACGAAGGAGAAAGCTATTGGGAAGTCGGGATGGTAGTGATGGAAACAGAGACGAGGGGAGGCAGCGAAGAGAAAGTTGGTACAAATGAAAATGAGAAAACCGATCGGCAGTGATGGATACCGGCAGCGGCGAACATGAAGTGAGGAGCATGAGAGATCATGTGATTAGGCATCAGGGTTTAAATTTTTTTTACTATCGAGATTAAAAAAGAAAAATAAAGCAGGTCGAGGCTCGTCATCCAATCTCCACCGTTCCAGAATTGGCAGTCTTGGTTTTGCCAAATTTGGAATGAGAATTTGACCAGTTTCAAGTCATTTCAATTTCCATTTTGAAATACCGTGATTCTGATTTCAAAACCCAAAACCAAAACCCTATGATCCTGTTCCGGTTTGATCCAGAATCGTGATCATGGTTCTAGTTTGATTTCCGATTTGATCTGGAATCATCATCATGTTTCTTGATTCAATCCGGTAAATATCGATCAGCACATATTGAATCAAGTAAAAAATTAAATTTCTTGGTTTTGCCATCCACATAGTGATCGATAAGTTTATTGATGTAAATATCGATACCCTATATCGATGGAACACGAGAAGAACAAACAATAACAAAGCTCAACGCTAAACTGGTTCTAAGATACAGGGTTACAGCAAGAAAGCAGATTGGCACTCACCAAGTGAAGAACAAACAACAGAATCTCAAGGAACAAAACATCAGCAAGTTGGAATGTGAAAAATGCAAATGTATGTCACACTGTGCTAACCCCTGTTACCAGATTTCGGTGGTCTTAGAAGATTCCAGTCCAGCTTTTCACGTTTCTGCTGCTTATGAGAAGCTCTCCTATCATTACTGATCCACGGTTGCCCACCGACCTCACTTGCACTTTTCGGTAACTTCTGAGGAGTTGTTTTGTCAGTTTCCGATTCTGGTTGCTTCCTCTTGAGGTCTAGGTCGGAAACATTTTTTGAATTACCTGTTCTCCACTCTGTTGTAGCTGCAGCGGAGGCTTCGTCCATTCTGCATTAACAATGGCTAAAATTCTCAGAATGTATGCACAGGAAGCCAAGACTGAAACAACACAGCCAGAAAGAAAATAACTCGATATAAGATACCATGATTTCCTAAGAGATCCATTAGTCTACAAATACAATAATATAGGTAAAAAAATATTTGCCAACTATTGGCACTAAGTTCATACATGGAACCACCTCGTTCGTTCAGTGTATCAAGTTGAATGTATATTAATGAGAAACTCTAGATGCTCCTTGTACTAATTGAATTATTAACTAACAATCAATTGGGTAATTAATGCTCCCCAGCATGCAAGCATTTTGTCAAATTAACTTTGATGCCAAGGTGTGTCAATACGTTGGAAACAAACTGCAACATGATAGGAAATATATTAACGGCCAACCATTATCCGATAGATAATCGCCACATGAAAACTATCATAGAAGGAAAAAGCTTAAGTCACCCTCCACCCGTTTGCCCATGTAGACAAAAGTCCAAGATAGGCCGTTCGGGGTTGTCTCCCTCCTATCGCTTAGGTGGACAAAACACTAAGAGGCGGAAGCTGGGACAATTACAGATTGTCCCCTCCAAGGTCAAGTATAAAAACTAATCTCCAGCGTTACGCCAAGGGACTCTCTTTCCAAGAAAAAATTCACACCCACTAGGAGATCTCGATCACTAACTTAAGCATCAAAGGGACCAGGTCGAAAATTTTCTCCCGACATCGGTCTTAATGCAGGTGGCGCATCGGGAGCTCCACACCACCCCCTCAGAGACACCTCGAAGCCACATCAATCACCACCTTGAACACTCATGGACCATGTCGGGTTGACTTAGACGTCAACGATGATTTCCCCTAGCACAACAGGAGGGCAAATCTCAACCTTTCTTTTATATTCTAGTTCCACTCTACCTTGGTTATTTTAATTTAATCAAGGTCCATCCAGATTATGCATGCCACAAAGGTCATGGCAAAGGAATCTTGATTATAGAAATTCTATATATACTAAATTGAACAATGATGCAAACATGGTACAGGTCTCCAAATTCAAACTTTTACAAATAAGCTTAGGTAAACAAAATATGACAAAGTCAATCTCATGTTTCTAGTTCTCTTTTCTTTTTTATTCCTCTTCACTCTCGCTTGTTTTATCTTCGAAGGCCCTAACAAGTTATGTGTCAGATATGTTCGTGGTGCAGAGGACTCTGGCTACATATACATATGTACACACACACACACATACACAGAGGGAGATACAAAGATCAACTTAGGTCTGTTTGGTTGCAGCATAAAAGGTGGGAAGTGATTGTTCACTGAAAATATATTCAAGTGGTTTGGTTCATAGGAAAAGGAAAACTATTTTTCTACTCTTCTTGTATTTAAAATAGAAGGAAAAAATAAATTACTATGTTTTGAGAAGAGATCTTTAAAAGGAAATTTATAAAACAATTTTCTCAATTCTTTTTAGTTCCATCAAACAAACATAAGAGAAAAGATTTTCCAAAAAAAGATAACTATGCATCATATACTTGACAGTGAAGCAACTTAAGTGTCAGTGTAACCAATAAAACACTAAATGCAGAATTCAGATGTACTAAAAAGAAAGGACAAACATTGCACCTTTTAGAAATTCCACTGTTATTTGAGGTACCAGATCTATTTTGCTGGTTATTTGCAGCCTCTTCATTTAGTTTCTGCAAGACAATCTTCTTTTAGGGGTGCCAAGAAAAGGATACAACTTTTTAAACAATTTTTCATGACTCACATCTATGGAAGGATTGAAACTCTGAAACGACATCCGACCTTTAAGGGCTGCTGGATGAGGATCCCCATCCATGATAACAATGCTGCAGAGAGAGATGTGTAAACATAGAATAAAGAGGAGAATGGGTGAAAGAAACATTTGGCAGCTCAATCTCAAAAGTGAAGGCAGAAGGCAGAAGTGGCAACACATCCTAGGGAGGAGGGTAGCATTAGAATGAGGAGAAAACAAACACATCATGAACACAACTGCAACAAGAAAATGTGAAAGTTAACTAGATTGAAAATGAAGGATCTTATAAAGCCCAAGGAGGCAAGAATGTTTTCTTCCCTAGAACACTTCAATACCAAGACTGTCTACACTGGGATGAGAAGCTGTTTAGTAACCTAGAAAAAAGAATCGGAAAGTAGTCTGTGATTCCATAGAAACATATATATCTATGGTCATGTTCTGCAGGAACATGATAAATACAATTTTCTCCAACTAATGTTGAAAAATACATTAATTGAAGATGCATGATAATCAACAAATTTTCCTCAAAAGCAAAAGCAAAAGCAAATGTAGTGAAAAGAAATAATTGAAAATGATTCAAGGGATCATTACAAGTTGGTGGTTAGCCAAGATTTTCAACAAAAACCTCATTTTAGCTCCCTAAAAACCCTTGAAATCTTGTTGATGGGGATAAAGAGATAATGCACATCAAATGTGAGATAGCTCAAAAGGCTTGAAAAGAACAAGAGTAGGATGATTAAGAATCTTATCGAAGTCCACATCTGACTAGCTGCCATGATCCCAAAACATTCTTCTTTTTTCCATCTATAATCGAAGATAAACCTAATTGTAAACATTTTTTATTCTATCTTTTCCAATAGTCCCACACATACATCTCAAAATCCTCATTTTGAATTTCTTAACATGTTTCTAAACCTCCCCATTCTGATCAAATTAGCCTTACAACTGTTTTTTATTTCTTTCAATTTAAGGGAACATAGTGAGGAGCACATAGTGATCATGGAGAGCTCCTGATGACTTTCTCCACATTAACCATCCTGCTCCTCTGCGAATAATGTATCCGTTAGTCTTCCCTTCTCACTCTTTTCTTTTTAAATAAAAGATATAAGATATATAGAACTTTTTTCTTCTAGGGACTTTTATGAAACATACATATTACAAAAAAATGACACATAGGATGGTTCCTTACTTCCTTTAGTTAATAAACAATATTGACAATGATCGTTGATAATTTCCTCGCATGCATTATGTAAGATCTCCTAACAGGATATAGTGTCTCTTACAGAGTGCACTTGAAAAGCTACAAAGCAAATGTCCTGTCTCAGTGCTCTGAAAAATGCTGTCACCGAGTGCTTCTACAAAAAACACCATGAGCAACAGAATGTTCAATCATGTACCAAGAACAACCGACCACCACCAAACCTACTTGCTAATACACCCCATAGACTTCAAACTGAAGACTCTATTCATCTGCATGCAATGTAATACTAGTAGCTCCATATACTTGTTTATATGGAGACAATCTACCTCCTGATACCCCAATATTTCGATGCCCTTGCAAGCATTGACAAGACAATTTGCTAATAGAAGTGTTGATCGCTCTGCAAGGGAACTCCACATCAACTTTTCTACATAGCATGTCCGAAGCAACCATGGCAGATAAAACCCAGAGAGAAGCATAAATATACTTATTATTAATTGGTGCGAGATCAAACTCTAATAAGATCAATTTAAAGACACCGATCCATTCCAGGAACAAGAGGGGCAAAACCCTAAAGATAAGCGGAGCGTACCATCTCCTGGAGGGGGAAGCGCCGAAGTCTGCCCCGGGCGTGACCTTCTCGACTTCCTTGGGCTTGTCATCCTTCTGGGCAGCCCTTTGCATGAACTGGAAACCGAGAAGAAAAGGTTACGTTAGTTTGGGGATAAGAGCTGAGAGAGAGAGAGGGGGGGGGGAGTCCTGCGGATGGCGGAGGATGTCGAGGGCTCGCCTTTAGGTTCTTGAGGGTGCTCGAAAGCTCGCGCTTCGCCATGTCCTTCCGTTTCGCGTCCCCGTGGAAGCCGCAGCCGACAGGAGAACGAGGATGACCTCCTTGCTCGGCGCCGACGCCGAGCACCAGAGAGAGAGACACACGAGCACGTTAGGTTTTAGGTTCCGACCGGGCTGGGTTTGATGCGGGAACGTGGTATGTACGAGCAGATCGGGTTCGGATCATGAGTCAGTGTATCAATCACGACGTTGCACGTATCTGAAGGCATGTGATCCGACGACTCCGCTTGAAAGTGGCACCGAAAGGGCGTCAATTAATCGAGTATTATGAATAGGCCACGTATAATTAAAATTTCCTGGAGCTCTCTATCTTGGATAATTTGGGGATTGGGCACTATCTTAATGGTTAAAATATAATTGTTCTCGTTTGATAATCACAAATTTTGACCAATTATTGATTGGTTTGACTAAACAAAATTAATTGAATTTGAGGGTTCTTTTCAAGTATTATGAACACAGAAATCATTGAATATATTATTATGTCACATCTCACTTCATATAAAATATTTTATAGATGGTTTATGTAGCAAAATCTCTCTAATGATTATGAACATCTATAGCTCTATATGAAAATATTTATATTTTATATCTTCCTTTCTATGAAGTAATATATAAGGGTTTATTTAATAGAATTTCTTCGTTAGTATATGTTCGTGAACAGTCGGTCTTATGCTTATCGATGGATTTCGTGAACTAGGTGGGGACACTACGGCTCGTATGGGTTAATGGATCCAAATCCATGAATTCGATGAATCATTCACTATATCATAATAATACGAATATGTGATGAATGTGGATCCTTATCAAGATGCAAATTTGTGGGCCATGTTTGTAGTCCTTGTGATGCGTTGCTACATGAGCTAATCCACATCCACCGATGCCATGCGTGCAACGAAATCATGCATCTTAATTAGAACATTAGGTTGCCGTCGCCGCACGGCAAACCATCGTTGTTATGAGTATTGGGTGTCTTTACTTATCTGACCTTTCGATGTATGCCAATAGCATGTCTGTCCCTTTCAAATTCCGATAAAAAAATACCCTTCAAAAATATTTAGATTTGCATATGTATATATATTCTTCAAGTCTATAAATTCAAATTAACTATGATGTTTACTAACAAAATTTTAAATTTTAAATTTTAAATATCTATTTTTTTTTTCACAAATGAACATGTCGGATATGAACATCTCGATATTATATGATTAATACTTTGACACCACATGTTCGAACGGGATAGATGCTATCGCATTCCATGTTCGACATGTCATAATTGTAATTAAGTTTGAGACAAGAGTATACATCTCCCATGATCAACATTGATCACATAAGTAACAATACTAAGAGTCTATTATAATATGCTTTTCAAATACATCAACAATCACTCGAAAAAAATATTAAAAACATATATTTTAAATCATTCAGACGGATGAAAAACACCTTAATAAAATTTTACAAAGTTCAACACAATCAAAATAAGATAAATTCAATATGGACGATAATCAACCTTAGATTCAAATGAAAAAAAACGAAACATCTCAGTTCGCTTTTCAAATTGACATTCAGCTCGAGTTATCAATCATAAAAAATTATACTAAAAAATTTTTAAACCCTAATCCTAAGAAATATTTTTTTTATATCATAATCAAATCAATATTTTATGTATAAAGTTAATTAAATACGTTTCAAAACCTCAACTATCTCATTTATCATCTTCTAATTTATTTCTGTCTCTTAACTTCTAATTTAATTATCGAGAGATAGAAATGAAAACTAATAATTAAGGGATATATAAAATAATTTCAAGGGACATGAATGTCAGTCGCATAACTATTAATCTGAAAATTAATTAATGGATGTCAATCATAAATAGTATTTTAACAAGATTTTGAGTTTGATGATATTATATGTATATGTATATATGTATATATGTATATATCTCTAAATGTTAAATTAAATCGACAGCGACGCTCAACAGAACACCTACTTTTGGGAGGGGATATATGTGTAATTTTTCGCTATTATTGTCGCTGGTGGACCCAATGGGGAGACAATCCCGCGTGGCATGGGCCCGCGAACTTTACTTGCCGGGCCCGGCACGGAGGCCGCCACAAACGTGGTTGCGGCCGGAATCCGTTCCACACCACCGTCACCCTGAAGTCCACCGCACACGTGTGGCACACGTCCGGACAAGTGCGCGTGTTTGTAGTAGCAAACCTGGGATCGGCCAAGTCAAATATATATGATATCGTGTTCTAACGGAAGGATCGAGCTCAGTTCGCGGCTATTCATGATGTGCTTGTCGGACTCGACCGATTCGTGTTCAACATCAGCCGTGCGATCATCGATGAACGTCTTGAAGATATCGATCAAAGCTCAACGCGCATCTCAAAGCACGAGGAATGCGGTGAACCAATGTTTTTGACAGCACAAAGACAATTATTTGGATTTGGGAACAATTTTATCGATAAATTAGTATCGATATCCAAACATTTTGTAAAAGATTATTATTTTTAATTTTTAACAAGTATTAATAAGTTTTTATAAGAGGAAAATAATGAAGAGGAGATTCCATACATTTAATATGGGAGGTTAATTATTTAAATAAAAGTATATCCAATGCAAGAAGAGAAGGGGGAAAGCTACGCGGGAGATACCCGTTATCCACCACCACAGCGCCTGTTCCGTCTCCAGCTGTTTCACATACATGCATACATACCCCTTCCCCTTCCTCCTCTTCCTCCTCCGCCTCTCTATATATACGCAAACGCCGCACTTCACCGCATCATTCATCCACACATAGAGAGAGCCTCGTACTCCAGCCTTATTTGTGGAATCCTTCCATCCGGTTTTGTTGTGTACTCCCAACATATGATCTGTGGGTGAGGCATAACAGGAGAGAGGCCTCGATCGGATCTAGTGAATCAGGAGGGGAAAGAGATGGAGCTGTACATGGAGGAGAAGTGGAAGCTGTCCAAGAAGGGGAGTAGGAGCTGCAACGGGGGCAGAAGAGTGATGGGAGCAGAGGGAGTTGGGCCCTTCTCGAAGGGTTCGGCGAGCACGAGGGAAGGGAGGAGAACGGCCGCGCCGGGCTCCTTCTCCAGCCGCTTCGCCAGCCTGGTGAAGGAGCAACGAGCCAGGTTCTACATCATGCGCCGCTGCGTCACCATGCTCATCTGCTGGCGAGATTACCCCTGAGGTTTCCTCTCCTCCCAACCAACAAGGAGGGAAGGAAAGGAAGAGGAGGTGGAAGGCTTATATAGATAGATCAGAGAGTAGAAGTTCTATTTTTCTTCTTTCTTCTTCTTCTTCTTCTTTTTCTTCTTCATGTACAAATCGATTACTTGGTTTGTGTTGTTAGATACACCGGGTGAGGTTTTGGATCTCCTGTAAAGGGGATGAAGGGCTCAGACGCCCTGCTGTAAGCTACGATGGTTCTTGTTGATTATTCCCTTACTGCAGCCGAACAAATGGTTCTTTAAAGATGGACTGTGTTCCCGCAGGGGGCTTCTTCTTTTTGGCTTCCATTTGGAGAAGGAATATATTCCCAGTGTCCTGTAACCCATCTTCACCGCTGCTGCTTCGTCCTCTTTTGCTCTTTCCCATGGTTTTTTATGCATTTCTCCTCTGCCGTGAATTGATTGATGGATGGAGAGAGAACGATAGAGAGCTATGAATGAATGACTGAATGAATGAGGGGAGCGATGGCAGCCACTGACATGCTGAATTATTGCTTTCTCCCTTTGTATCCTTCGTCTACAAAACGGTGAAGGTGGTGGCGTCACGTTAGCGTAAAAATGAGGGGGTAAAAATTTATGAGCATACGAAGCTGGGAGGGTTGGAATCGGGCAACGTGAGGAGGCGCCACTGGACCTGGCAAAGGGGGGCAGCGGCGTTGGCCGCTTCCCTCCGTCCAAATCTGCCATTAACCTGTTGATGGAGTACCACTGTGTCAAATTTATTATGAGGAAGAAGACATTGATGGAAGTGGCTTAGTAGTATCTTTTCTACAGAAGACTGACCCAAATTACCCCCTTTTCTTTTCCTTCACGCCAAATCCATAAAAATTTCCTTGCATTATTTATCTTTCGCAACATTCCAATGATTCATTCTACTACCAGCTGGCCAGCAGCGACGCTGTTCCTCTCTACTTAAAGCCCTTCTGTCCTGCTCTCTTCTCCATCAGTCCCCCTGCCATCACATGCTTTTCACGTGCGAGATACCAGTGCAGCCAACGGGAAGCGATGCTCCTCCCACCGTGGGCGGTACGTACGGTCGCCACTTAGACCGCAGAAATCCTCACATGGTGCTCGAGTTCCAAGAAACAACAACAATAATAATAATAATAATAATAGAAAAGTAAAATTATATCCATTAATCCTTTTATTAGGTCCTCTCGATTCATAATATTTCGATATCGAGCAACACCTCAGAAGAACAACGGGAAAGGAAACAGGGTTGGAGCTTGGAGATCCATCCATGCTCGACAGGTCACACCTACCGATGTCGCTGTGTCGAGAAACATTTTGATTGCTGCCAATAGTGGTTTTGTCGACGCCATCTACCTAAATATCGTATGCGATGGTGTAGATTCAAAACACTGTGCGTGCACCTTTTGAATTCGTGACATGGTTAGCAGGGGGTGTCGTGATTCGTGCTGTGGTATGGTAATCGATCAAGACCCAGGTGACATCGAACCGTGTCCGCATCCGATCGAACCGTGTCCGCATTGGGCCCGAGACCAAGCCGGAATAATTAACCGGTGAGCTGTTTTGATCCGATGTTAGTCGGTCGTCGACATGCCATATGGCTTTACGCAGTACGACAAGATGCCATCACGAGCGACAGACAAAAAGTAGCGGATCGTGATCGGCCGAACAGGAGTTCGATGAGATTAGGCGGATAAGGAATCCCGAGTCCATCCGATCGGAGCACATGTCCTCCACAGGTTTTAGATGATGAGGTGAGTGGGTTGTGCGGGGCGGGTGGCGAGTCCGACGATTCCAACCCGGACACCCGATGGTGGGAGTGGGACACAGACTGGACCGCACGTGGGGCGTGCTACACCCACCCACCCATCATTGCGATTTGACCCCCCCGAACCGGGCCTCACCCGTCACCGCCGTCGGATGCCGATCGGAGGGATCCGTTCGCGTCGAGATAAGGCCGGTCAACGGTCACGTCCGCCCGCGGCAGCCTTCGGCCCCGCCGCGGCGCCTTACATCGCCCTTGGACGCAGGCAGCTTCACGTGGTGGCGGGCCCCGCGACACGTGGCCGTGATGGGACGCGAGAGGTTCACGTGGGGCTGTGGGGCCGTGGGCACTGTTCGTTGACGCAGGTGCGGCGAGATTCCCATTCGAACGCGACCGTTGTCGTTATGCCTTCTCTCACTGCCGTGGATGTATACGCGTCCGTATAAACCGTAGGTGCGCCTTTGAGCTCAAATGCCTTCACTACACGTGTCATCGTTTTTATTATTTGGCACGTCATAATTTCTGAGACTCTTATGTTATTAGACCCATTAAAATTGGTCCGAGTCAAGCGACTCTGAAACACTGATTTGGGCCAATTCGGGTCGCTATTCTCTCGAATTTTTACTATAGTCTTGATGAATTCGATTGAATATGGCAGGGTTTATGGTTTCAGTCAATACATCCAATTTATTTGATGCGAAGCTATTTATAATTATGTTGATATCTATGTATTGGATGCTGAAATCATGCATTTCTCATTCATCTTTGGTTGCTCGCAAACTTATATAATATAATTCTTCCAAGTGATTAGATCCACAGCTTTTACTGGTCATTTATTAGGTATCATCATTAATTTATATAAATAATAATATATTTTTATATTTAGAAAAATAATTCTTAGGTCTTTATTAACCGAACAGGTCATGCAATCTCTAACATTTTAAATATATTTTCATTATTCATATGATTATCTTCACACATTCATTTCAACATTCTAATTTAAAAATATTATATATATTATCTTAATCGTCTAATATTAAGATTTATAAAGCATCATTTGACCATGTAAAAAAGTTATTGATCACATAAAACTTGTAACGTGTGATGATAGGATGTATAGTTCTATTTATATAAAGACACGGGTGTTGGGCCTGTTATATTCGTCGATGAATCATCTTCTTCCATGGATTGCTATCCATGACGCGGGCTCTTATCCACCTCGAAATGTGTGCTTAAGCAATGATTGATTGATCCTGATCGTGCGGTAGCTCGTTTTCTCGTTCAGTTCACGAGAATTGAAGCTGAAACAATTTAATGCAGCACTCAAATTGTTGGAAAAAGAAATATATACTAATAAAAAAATGATAATATTTTGGGCCACGTTCGATTCATCCCAACCGGATCAACATAACGGCTCCATGGCGAATCCCAGACAAAGATTATGCCCGATATATATATATATATATATATATATATATATATATATATATAAGATTGTTGGGCTGGGCTTCAGAATCGGGCCCTAACGTAGTCCGACGCAGTAACGTCCATGGCACCGGCACACAGCTCATTGATGAAGCTCACAAGAGACCACATGGGCGGCCGCATTTGTGTTAGTTGCCGGTCGCTGCACTATCCCATCACCGACTCGCTTCTTCCCACCTATTATCGTGGCTCACGATCGCGGGCTTCGTAGTCAAACCGAGTTACCTCGAGCGGGTGCAAAGGCACGATCGATCACGATGGCAAGGAAAAAGACCACGAGTCACGTCAGGAATAAGACTTGATTATTAGCTGCCTCGACGGAGTACATATATACACGCCTCTACACTCAGACCCAATGCGCACCTATTTACACTACCACAAGACGGATCGTTAATAGTGATCATGGGCTCGCCACACCGAGTTGCCGACTCGCCTGGTCGCACCGCGCGGGCGCGAACCCGACCCGAGCGTTCTCCAGGTCGTACTCCACCCACACGTTCTGCTGGTGATGGTGCCCGATCACGTACGCCGACAGTGGCACCAAGTCCGAGTTCCCGAACGTGAAGCACCACACCGCGTCCGCACCTCGCACCTCGCCCGGCACCCGGTACAGCAGCGCCTCGGCCCCCACCGCCACCTCCGCGCCGCCTCGCAGCAGCAGCACCACCGCCGGCAGCCCCGGTGGGGGCTTCCCCCTTGCCGCTGGCACCCGGAAGCAGAGGTCGAACGCCCCCTGGAACACGAAGTCCGGCTCGCCCAGGGGCGCGAGCGCGCCCCTGGTCTGCCGCGAGAACTCCGCCTTGAGCGCGTCGTAGGCGGGGCCGAGGAGGAACGTGAACTGGCTGCCGGAGTCGACCATGGTCTGCCCGGCGCCGGTGTGGTCCGGGACGAGCACGGACTTGGGGATCGGGAGGAGGGCGTGGCCGACGCGGATGCCCTCGAGCTGGACGGAGTAGGCTACCCTGTCGAAGTAGGGGAGGGGGAGGGTGATTTGGATCAAAGGGGTGTAATTGAACGGCAGCGGGAAGGGGGGCTCCGCGTTGCCGAGGAGGAGCAGTCCGAAGGCGTCGTGATCCGGAATGCAGTAGGAGAATCGGCGGATGCCGCTCTGGGTCACGAAGGAGAGGGATCCCCTGTTCATCCCGAGCAGCCCAGCGGCGTCGGTGTCGCCGCCAGCGGAGGAATAGGCGGAGGCCACGCAGGCGAAAGCGGTGGGCAGTGAGGGCGAGCTGCCCACGAGGAAGGAGTCGGTGGCGATGGCGCCTTCGGCGGTGGAGGCGTCAGCATAGGAGAGGTAAACATGGCAACGACCGCCGGGCGAGGAGGCGTCGCAGATGGGCGGCATGGGGAGGTCGCGGCCGCGGTCGCGACAAGTTGGGGAGGAGCAGGGGACAGGGTGGTAGGATGACGACCTGTTGGGGTCGAAGGAGTGCGCAGCGGAGGAGTTGCAGAGGAGCCAGGAGAGCTCGCTTCCGGTGTCGAGCACCATGGAAACGTTCTGCGGCGGCGTGCCGACGGCGAGTGGGACGGTGAGGCTGACATTATGGTGGAAGAGGAGCTTGTTGGATGGCTTGCGGAGAGCCAAAGATGGCACCTTTTGGACTCTTAGCGGCAGTACAAGAGACAAAGATGAGGCCTTTGCACCACCCGTAGTACTCGAGGAACGGGAGGTGAATGGCTGGAGAAGAAAAAGCAGCAGAAATAGAAGAAAACACTGAGAATTAGAATCAGAGGAGATCATGCCGTCTGATTTCTTCTGGTTTCTGCGACTCTCTGGATTTGGATGGAGAAGGAAACTATGATGAGAAGCGTCGTGTTAGTGGAACTCGGAATGCCGTAGAATCGAAGGAACAGTAGTGATGAGTGCCGATGGCAGAGGAGGGGGAGGCAAGAACTGGTTGTGAGATATCTGTGTAGTATACGGCTAAGAAGCGTCTCTGTCTTGTCCTTCATGGACATGTGGAGATGAATGTTCTGTTTCCCGTGCCCGGGGAGATCTAAGGAGACAACTTTGAAATGACAATGATAAAGAACGTCGCAGATTTCCATCTGATTTGACTTGATTTTGATGTTTGGTAACAATGCGATGATTCGGAAAGGGACGTCATAGTGTTAGGCATCCAAAGTCGGTTTGCTGGTTCTGCGTCACTGCCACTTCGTCAAAGAAGAACGCAGCCTACAAGAAAAGCCGCCATACTAATGGTTTCTTTATGTCTGTAGAACTACACAGAAAGCATGGCGACGGATTCAAGTAATGGGAACATCATGATTCGTGCACAACCTTCTTTGACTCCCTGAAACCTCGAATGTCGATCGTCATCATTGATCCCTCGTAGAGAAGCAACGCAAGCTTCGTCACCAATTAGTGTGTTGCGGTCATGTGTTACACCAACATTGTACGAAGCTTGACAGGATCGCAAGGAGGCAGTGATGTGGAAGGAAGGCGATGGCAGAGCAGTCGAGGACCACAGCTTGGTGATCCCAGCGAAATCGACTCCATTGATGTGCTGTTGATATCATGCCAATCTAATTAGAAGAATTCTTTTAGCGTCTAATCATACTTTTCCTTCACATTAGTTAGTGTTATTTTAGATTTTGGTTGTCTCACATATCAAGGTTGATCTAATCCGAACTCATTACAGGTGAAAGTGAGACAAAGGTGATCTTGCAAGACTAAGCTGAGACATATTTGAAGAGGATACATATCTAACGCTTGAGTTATTGAAGTCACATGATCCAAGAAATAGAGATGTGAATCAATATGATACACCTGAAGGCTTTTTAATAATGAGTTCGAGCAACAATTGAAATAAAATAAAGATTTAATATGCTAAATCCTAGATAAAATCATTATTCATTATTCAATCATAAAATTACGTATCAAACCATCAAACGCTACGATTGTTATACGATAGTTAAGAACTTTCGTGTTGGGATGAATGAATATCTATATTGGAACAAAATATAGATTACTCATCGAATTCACAAAAAAAATGACACCCCTACATGTCGGACTAAAAATGTATAGTAAAACATGATATAATACCCCTCAAATTATCCATACATCAATCCCCCTTTATCAGTTACATACGAAGAAGAAGAAGAAGACACCCCTATCGAGGAAGATTGTACATGTATTCAGCTGTCACTTTGGACTATGGAGTTTGGTCCATAAATCAAAGATGACGACCGCAGCAAAACGCCAACCCACATACATGCCAAAGTGACAACTGTTGCACTGCTCCACACGATAAAACCGAGCACTAATCGCTTGCCTTCGTTGATTGCATTGAAAGATGAAACAATGCTTCGAAGGCAGTGAGCTCAAAAGAAAGCAGGTGTTAACTTGTCACTTGAATAGCGAGCAGTAAACTCTCTTGCATCCGCTGCTTTGCATTGGAATGAAGATGGGATAGACTGTGGAGGTCATACATGACCTACACAAGAAAGCAACAGGCAAGTGAATTCAGAGGCCATGTGATTGCAATGCAGATGGAACCATGCAACCATTAAAACTTGCCGGTGACAGGACAAGCACTGTCTGCAGGCATCAGCACCCATGCTTAAAGCAACCAAGCTTTTTTGGCTTCTGCTGGTCAAGTAGTGCCAATTTAGCAAGTTAATAGTATCTGAGCTCATCAACTGTTCTACTGATGTCTTCTGCTGTGTCTCGATCATCTTTGCATGGATAAAAGTCAAATTTCCAAGATGATGAGGATCTTCAGAAACCTTTTGTGTGTGATGACAAATCATGTGGAAAATGAGGGGTTAAGTATAACACTCCTTGGGCAAAATTTTCTTTTATCCCCTCAAACATCATTAATTGCCTCTTCTGTCAACCATGCTTGATGAGTACTGTTGCACCAAACAGGTGGTCTATATTCTGTTCAGGAATCCCAGGGAAAGAAAACAGAATATTATGCTGCACAGTGCTATAAGAACCAAAAGAAGGGGAGGCATGCCGCAGAGCTCACATATTCTTGATAGCAGTTGGTGCTTAGGTTCTTCAATCACCTGTCAGCATATCAGAATCTGATACATTGATTTAAGCCATCACGTTGAATAGAAAATCCAGCAGTCCTTGCAAGACAAAGTCATGGATGGAGGATATCTTGCAAGAACAGACATCAAAGGAATCTCTCCTTTTGAATCTCTGTGAATGTGCAGCTGGAGTTGATAGCTTAATATATGTGTTGTACTATCCTGGAGCTTAATATAAAATCCATGCTAAACCCACTTAATGATTTGGTACTAAGGTGCCATGCTTGACTCACCTAAGCTGTTTGCATTATTGCCTTAGAACAAGTTTTTTGCAAGCAGTAACTCCATGAGTCACTCTATCCTACTGCAGAACTGTTTCAGGTACTGTTTGAAATCAGTACTGCTTTACTGGGTTAGGCAAACTTATCAGCTGTCCACTAATCTGCGACAAACTACATATATATATATATATATATATATATATATAACATGTTTGCTGGGAAAAATTCTTACATGAACCTAATAGCCCCACTAAGCCCAGCCCACTCACTAAAAGCCTCCATTTACAGGATTGGTGGACAAAATGGACCCCAAAGGCTGAAAAAAATCTAATATTTGAGTTATCAATAATGATGCCATATGGCTTGGACTTCATGTGGGGGTTTATGTGATGAAAGAATCAGATATACTAAATCCATTATGTAAGTTAGATTTACTATATTTTAGCACTAACCTGCCATTGTAGACATTGCGAAGACAAGGGATGAAGACAACATAAATTATATCTGCTAATAGACATCTTTGTCTTCCTGGTATTGTGGTGCTTGCTGCAGTAGAGACAAATGATCAGCTTTGTCTAGCAAGATACCATGTCCTCCCTTTCTTGTCTATTTGTCCTGCACCTAGTTTTCCATGCCCATGGCAAGCAGGGCAAACTTTTGACACAGATCTTTTCTGGCTCCATTTGCCTCGCTCAGATGCTGCTCTTGCTGGCCTCCATTATATTAGTATTGATCACCACGCAAGATTCCTTCAACAAATCATTTGAGAAGACAAAGCAGGTTGCATGAAGAGGTTGAAAACAATATCCTGATGCAGCCAGCTGCTGCATTGATCTCCAACCCAGTGCACAGCAGCAGTCAGAGACTTGGTCAGAGGAACACATTTGATACGAACAAGTTCAATGCAATCCGAGTAGTCATGCTGGATCGCATTTTTTGAGATTTCAGTCTCCAACAACCTAACTCTTTTGGAGCTGAGCTGCCACCCACCTTGATGGCACCTAAAACGTGTCCCCATGTCTCAGTCAGTGACTCAGTGCCCTTTGAATGATGCACTATGGGAAGTGGGGACAACATGGTCATGGCAGCTTCAGCAAGTATGTAACGTAGTAAATGGGGCAAAGATGATGCTACCCCTTAAATGCCTGTTGGATGTCCACACTGCACAGTGGTCAAATGGACTTAAGTGCTGTTTGGACTTTGAATGGGTTTGATGAGAGTGAAACCATCAGATCCTTCCAATTCCACAATCTGAAAGGCAATGCCATGTAGTGAGCAAGAGTCAGAAATGCATACAAAGACTATGAAGTCAAAAAGTTGGTCTTTTAGGTTCAACTCAGTAACCTGTAATCGCTAATCTTGGCTTGGGTCAACCATTTTTGCTGATCAGAAGAAATGTTGTGAGTTCTTCAAGGAGCCTTCAATGGCAAAGTTTGAGATTTGAGAAAGAAGGGTTGTGGATGGTCATTACATCATCACTGCATCAGAGACAAGACAACAAGGCATTAGAAAAGATTACATGTCGTAACTGCATGCAAAGAATTAAAACCAACATCAGCAAGTAAAACTAAGGTGGTGTAATAAAAGATGCATTGAATACTTTGACCAGGTTGAACAAACGCTACCCATAAGATATATAGTATCAAGTCAACTAAAGAATGAAGAAACCCCTGAGACATGGTCCACTGAACATAGGCACTTCTGGTGAAAGGTGGAACAGAGAATCATATCTTGCCTTGCCTTGTATTTATGGGCATTCCATGGAATCTCTGACAAACTTGTTCAAATATAAGTTCACCTGTACAACAAATTAAGAGAAAAAGGATCATACAATGTACCATGCCACAGAAAGGACTAAATCCATATGTCACATTCATCTAAGATTACATCTTGACCATGTGAAGAGAGAGAGAGAGAGAGAGAGAGAGAGAGAGAGAGAGAGAGAGAGAGAGAGAGAGAGAGAGAGATTTGTTGTGTCTGCTTGTGATTTTTTACTATTGCAGCTGTCCTTCCCAATGCCATTAGCATGTTATCACTGTTTAATCAGTTTTGCTTCATTGTTAACAAGGATTTTCCTACTTACTAGAGCCTTTTCAACACTGATTATATTCACAATGCACTGTAAACAAAGCTACAACTTCTCAGTTCCTGAGCCAATCATCCAAAGTGATGATTATAGGGAGGAATATCTTGGCATCAAGCTTTTGTTTACCTGAAAATTCATGGAAGGCTGTACATAAAGACAGCATGCTACAGAACATAATGTATGAAAGTACTTAGTATTCAATCACCATCTTAGTAGTTCAGTAGATCTGATTTCATAATTACTTTGAAGAACTATATTATAGCCTGTCTCATGCATCATGAACGGGAATCAACCCATAACAATAAGAAGACTACTCAAGCATTTAATTTTGAGATCAAGTAAAAACTTGTCTGCTTACAGTCTCACAAAAGGATTCCAATTTAAAAAAAATGTTTTACAATTTCTATGGTTCTGTTAGAAAAATGATACATCATAACAGCTAAGAATGATATAGACGGGAACGAAAAAAGAAGCCTATCACTCTAAAATATAAGACTAGTTCTAAAGCAGCCAAAAATCCAATTGCAATTCCTGATTTAAAGTTAACAGGCAGCTACATTTCAGTCAACATACACAAATGCTCACTAACATAGCTGGAAGAGAGAGATGAATTTTGAACAGAAAAGAACCAACAAATCCCCTCCCCTCCTCAATGACCAACAAGAAGACAAATAGCAAACAAACAGATTGAGGAAAGCCAACCACCAGATATCTGCCCGTGTAATCAGATGGAAAGATTTCAACAATAGCTTTAAAAAAGTCCAACCAAACAGAAAAAGAATCATAAATTCTTCATGAAGACTTATACTAGTACAGGTCAACCACTGATGAGAACATAAAATACTGCTCAAAACGATACTGATGCTAATGATATGGCAAATGAAAGGCTATAATGTATAAACATGCACTTGTAAATCTCTTCATGAAGTGTAAAACTAAGAACTTCACAAACAAAAGAAGTTAGATACACCTTGTACATGATATTAAACTAATGAGTGGAAATAATTCAAACTTTTCTATTGAAGATTGAACAACAGCATAAATAATGAATGTTTAATTTCAAAATAACCACACTTCAAGAGGCCATAAACCTTTGTAATATCAGAAAGCTAGACTACAGAATAAAAGCCACTTACATGTGGACAAAAGGGCAGAACCGATTAGGAAATCTGAAAGGATATAGAAATCAAAAGATGATACATTTTTTTTTTAATCATCACTAGTCACAGTGGAATTATATCCAGAAAATTACCAGCCAGGAACCATTTGCATCCTTTTTGCAGAATCAAGTAACTACAGTTTTGCAGAGGAATTGGATTGAAGAGCAAAAAGTTGAACTTTTCTACTCAGTTATCATCATCAGCATCCTCCAATACCCTACTTGTGCTATGTCCCCGATAGCTCCTACTGAAGAATGGATATCTCCTGTGTCTAAGAGAAGTGGTTGAGAAAGAGCGAGACTCGGAGGTCAGCCTCAGTGAAGATGTAGGAGGAGATCGAAGACGCCTGAAGAAGGAGAAGAAATTGCGGAATGCCCGAACAATTCTTCCACTCTCTCTGGATCTATTTCCTCTTGAGGACCACGATATCCTTCTCGGTGTGCCAGCGGTCCTAATTCCTTCATCCATCTCTGTGTAAACCATCGGAAGCTCTCTTTCCGTGCCTCTCCTGCCACCAGTGAACCTCCCAACAGCGAACCCACCACCTGGAAGCCTCCATATGGTGAGCCCCACCGTCTCCTCCTCGTTCTCAGCCACATGAGTCCGGTCGTCGTCCTCTATTTCTTGCACATCTGTAGGCATCTCATGGCGACAAAGAGGGCAGGAATTTCTTAGCGAGAGCCAAGGCAGGATGCAATCCTGGTGGTAGATGTGTTTGCAGGGCATCTCACGGACCTCGGTTCCGAGCTCGAAAGGGTCCTTGCAGACGGCACAATGGGACTCCATCGAGATATGGCCATCGGCGATCTCGATAGTGGGCATAGACTCGATGGCGACCTTCGAAGCCGGCGAGTACTCGAAACCATGCGCACCGCCGATTCCGTCAACCTCAGTCTGGGAGAGCTGGTCGAGTATTCTCTCCAATCCCGAGCCCATCAAGAACTCCGACATGCTTTCCGGCAAGGGGCGGAGACCGGATCGGGTGCCGTCATCGTAGTAGAGCTCGAAGCTGCTGTTGGTGGTCCAATCCGCATCGCGTCGTCCGCCTACGGGAGGACTGCGAAGAACAATGACGGGGTTGAAGGGAGAGCGGTCGCCAGTGGACGCACGATTGTTACGGCGGAACCTAATTTCCGAGGACTGGCGCCGACGGCCAACGGCCGCGGAGCTGTTGTCGACGGCGGAAGGGACGCGGCGGCGACGAGGCTCGGTGGCGGTCTCGGAGGCAAGAGGAAAGCGGCCAGGCGCGTCAAGGAAGCCACCGCCACAGTCTGGGCAGACGACTGCGTCCCAGGGCCAAATGAGGACGAAGCGACAGCAGTGGTGGCACCAGTACGTCGATGCCGTCTCCATGGAAGCCATCAACGACCAAAAGAAGATGGCGATGGCGTAGGCGGCGGCGCCGACGACGAGGAAGCACCGGAGGAAGAGAGGAGTTCCCTTAAAAAGATGCAACCATTGATGCTTGAACCCAAAGTCAAACCGATCTTGGATGGAAGCCCTAAAAATCCGAGTTTCCGAGAGATTACAGCACCCGCACCGATCAAACCATTCAAGAAATCGCTTCGATCCAATCTCCAACTTGAAATCCCAAACTATTCCTAACCAAATAGAGGGGGAAGAAACCCGAATATTTTGAGGAGAATCGAGAATTCCTTGCTTAATTTGCAGTCATACCCCGCAAGGATTCGGGGATTTGGGAGGATAGAGAAGGAGGGGGGGAGGTTTTAAGCGCTCGACGAAGCTTCAATGGCGGAAGCTCGTGCGCGCGGTGGCGTGCTTGGGACGGTCCGTTCGCGTACACACTCGGAGACGCCGTTATTACGATGTCATTCATGAAGCGAGTTCGCTTGGGGTATGATACCCCGACGGCGTTGGTCAACGTTAGGCAGAGTGGGAAGCGGACCGCGTTGGGTCAGAGAAGGCGACCCGGGTCGGGCCGAGTCGGCGGCGGGGCATGGCGCAACGACTCGGTCCGGTGTCCGACTACTTTTGCAGCCCGAGTTCAATTACTAAAATACCCCTGATATAGATTGGACAACCTGTGGTCCACTAACCCGGGTTTAGTGCCACTTGTACAATTTCAAGTACAATTATTGGAGCGATAAAAGAAATAAAAAAAAGCCAAAGTGTTTCTACGTATATTTATACGTAAGGGAAGAAAAGCCAAAGTTTTCTTCTTGGTGGAGAAAAGATGACGAAGGGGATAATGCCTGTCCTTAAGAAGACAACCATGACGTGTTACAACGTAGCAGGGCAGACATGAATTGGTAGAGGTTTAGGTTGATGAATGGCCTTGTGGGACTAAATTGGTGCAACTCACTCATCCGCCCCGAGTTGGTCAATGATTGGTCAACTTAACAAGATATGCGACTATGTTATGTGGATCTACGACCCGCTCCAAACGGATCTGACACGAACTATAATTTTGGGTCGGGTTGGGGTTATTGGGCTGTGATTGCAAGAAGGACCGGCCCACGCACTCGCCCCATCTTCTTTTCCTCTTCTTGCTATTTCAAGGAGCATCATGGTGATCTCATCAAATCCTGATTGCAGCATCAACACCTTGCTATGCATTGTTGAGATCTGCCTACAAATCCTTCGTAGTTTAGGGCGTTTGTCAGTCATATGACGAAACCAAGATCATGCACAAAAGAGATCCAAGAACTTGAGAAACACACAGAAATAGAAACTACGAGTAGATATAAATCCACGGATTTATGGGTTGTTTATCCAAGGGGTGCCAACATGGTACCAATCATTTCCCAAGAGACAAATTTAGCTTCCTTCAAAGTTATTTCCCAGATCAACTTTGCTTCTAAATCTATTTCCGAAACTGGACACTAGAAAATCTAATGAATCCTTTGTTGCATAAAGAAAATCACATAAGAAACAGTTCAGTTCTGCCGTTCATTTAGTTCAAAGATCTATAAAGGCATAAAACACCAAAATTTAAACAGCACACTATAACTTGCATGTTGAACGTAATATCTTGTAAATATAGAAATGATGATGGAAAAACCTGGTTAAATTTTTTTTTACTGAAGCCTGTAAAATTCCCCTCAAAATCTCTCACCAAACCTAAAGAATACTGCACCGGTACCAGAATTGTGATCCATGGCATACTCAGCTCTCACCATCCCAAGCTTCACACCAGCACCATAGGAGGAGCCATGCCCAGCTCGGCGGAAAAATTCAGTCGGGTTTCCCTTTACATCCTTCGAACTGCCAAGGTCATTTCCATGCTCCGCAAACAAATATACATGGGTGTTCTTTACGGGGATTCGCAGCTCAGTGGCAAGCTACAGTAGAACAAAAGTCATGATTTTGAATTATATTGGATAGCATAATCAAACAAAGATCCGTTTCTTCAGAATATCCAAGAAAAATGGAACAATGGATAAACAACAAGCCAGTGTGTCCTGCTCACCTCGAGAATGTTCCTGCAGGCACCCAATTCTCCCATGTTGTAGCCTCTCACTGAGTAGGGACCTCCAAGAGTGAAAGCATCATAGCTTGGGAGGTCTCCGACACAACCACCATAGTGTCCGTGTAGAACCAGAACAGGTGGTGGTGATTTACCTATGCCTTCTTCAACGTTCTTCAATGGAATGAACCGGGTTAATGTGAGCTGGTGGCGGTTGAAGAATGGAAAGTTGCTGCCGATTCCAAGACCTTGGTCCAGCTATCATCAAAATTCAATATGATCATTAGATGAGCATGTCATCATGTCTAGATGTTCTACTCTATGTCACTCAGAAATTTTATACGAATGGAGATGTCAAATGTCACCGACCAATGGCAAAAGAGAAAAGCATGAATGGTCAATAGAAAAGTTTTTGACTCGAGAAAATGAAAACTATGATGTCTCCATATTTCTTGGAGTTGTGCATACTCGAGTACATGAACTAATACATATCCATAGCTCAAATACATACAGGGCAAATGAGAACTACATAATCAGACATGCATCAATTAGTTGTCCATGTGTAAAATATCTACGCTAACCTGGATTAGCTGTGACTTACAAGCGCACTACCATCCAATCAGTTACGAACAAATTACTTTAAAAAAAATCTGGAGGAGATGGTGAGGTTGAGGGAAATGAATCTTTATGAATTACGTGGCCATATACCATATATGCTAAATGGTCCAAATATTCAACTCTAAATAAGAAATTATCAACAAGCCTCTAAATAATGTTAAAAATGTAAATCTACCATCATATCAACACCTTTGATTACAGATGCACGCAAAAAACCTTTAGTTGACAGCAAGACTAGATACCTGGAAGACATCTCTCTCACCAACGGTTGCACCATTCAGAAACTTTGTGTTGTCACGTGTAATATTCGCCTGTGCAAATGCCACGCGATCAATGCCAGTACCGCTGAGGGTTGTTGGAGGCCCATCCATGCTTAAACCACCACTAGGTAACACTCGAGCACCATGGGTACAAATGCTAGTAGTTTCATCACGGGTTGTGATCTCTTCCATCACAAGCCCATAAGTAAATTTGCTTTGTCGGGTGAAGCTCTGAAATGTTAACAGTGAGTACTACAGCAGTGAAGAGATGGATCATGGAAATAAAATGAATGGCTATGTCAACAATGATACCTCAGTTATATTGGCTTTAAAGCCCACTCTATCAATCCATACAGGTGGAACTTCATCTACACCTGGACCACCAGTGAATACAGGACTTAACTTCCGGCTGTTAAAGCAGCTGGTGCGGAAGGTTCGGTTGCGAGGGTTGGTCACACCATCTAGATAAGGGTGCACATATTCAAGCTTGAAAGACAAATCATCCTGAACAAGAGTGAGAAAATTACATAATAAGTCAAACTAACACCATAAATCACTGAAAGCTCACAAACATCGCACGAGAATATGCAGGTTTGTGTTTATCTCCTAATTTTCTACTCACATTTCCAACAATAACTAAATTGAGATTAAGGAAAAATGAATGGAAGAATTGCTTTTTTCAAACCAGTGAGATGTCAGAAGGAAGCAAACAACCACTGGAGACACCAACAGACAAAAATTTCTGATATGGGCTAAATAACTTTTAAATCATTATAATCTACAGAGGAAATTGAAAGTCCTAACTCCTGAAAATAAGAATAACTCCACCAGAAAATTGAAAATCCTAACCCGACTACAATATAAATATTATTGCCATCGGTGAAACCTTTAGGGCAACCATGAACAAGCTCCCACTATTGCCAATGTTCAGCTTTACCCCTACATGCATGAGGATGTTTACAGTGATCTCAGTGCAACCTCAAGTTTTTTGATCAATTTCAGCACTTTAACAAAACAAATTTAATCAAATCCAACAATTTGTAATTCTACAACAAGGAAATAAAGATTTACACACCTGAGGATTGAGAAGATTGCTCGATGTAACCGAACCAACAATTGATCTGTTCAAACCTTTTATGTTGCGATGTTCAAATGAAACAGTTCCACCAGGTTGAACTGAAGCCTAACAACAATAATGCACACAATGTGAGGAATCGATCTCTTTGAAGAAGCATAAGACAGTTTACATCCGAATACCAGCCCATTCTTACAAACTGAAAGTCATGTCAGAATGGACAGAATTACCAGTGTTGGTCGTCCATCACGTCCAGGTACGATACTCCATTCGGTGCTTACTTCAGCTGACTTTTGATCCATTTCTCTGAGTTTGATTTCAACTATTATGCCTCCTTCATTCTTTTCATCTGGTCGTGGGTTCACCTCTATATTGGAGAATAAAGCAAGCGAGTTTATGTTCCTCAAAGCTTGCTTTCCTGCTTCTATGTTAAAGACATGCCCTGGTCGAAGCTGCACTAGATCAAACATATTATAATATATTTATAATAGTACAAAAACAATATTCCAAAAATAATACAACAGGTAAGAAATAAGAATAGCAAAGTCAAATCCTTTTAAGATTTGATGATATGTCAGAGAACCTGGAATTGGTGGAATACAATGTGCAGAACAAGCAGAAATGTGATTTATGACATGCATGTTTGACAATTATATTAATCTGTCAGCCTAATTTATGTATAATCTCATCAAGGAAACCCTCTCCAGGACCTCAATGGATATTTAATATGTACAAAACAAACTCCAGGTTCAGACTGATGACTGTTCACAATAGCAAACCTTTGCATATATGTCCCACGTTACTCTTGGAATATTTATCTTAATAACACAATAACCAAGCTGGTTGTCGGAAAGTCATCCTTAAAAAGTGATACAGATGCTACAGGCAAAAAAATATTAAAACCAACATGATAAATGGTCATCAAAATATTAAAACTTGACAGTTTCAACAGAAAAATTAGCCAAAATTGCTGGCAGTTGATCTAAAAAATTGCAGATGTGTTCTTATTAAAGAAGATAAAAAAGAAAGAAATGAAGATGAGAATACAAAGAAGAGAGAGAGAGAGAGAGAGAGAGAGAGAGACTTGTGTTGAATCCTTATGAGTGAATCACTTCCATTTTTTCCTTAGCAAAGAATAAGAAGAAGCAACTAGCAAGAAATTGCTATCCAAACTGCCAACATGAATGGTAGTTTTCCACCCAGCACGGGTATCTTATCCCATTGCCAATTTCTAAGATCCACTTTCTTGAATTAATAAAATATACAACATGATGCTGACCATTACTTTTGGCAATTTTTTTTCATATATTCATTGGAAATATTGGTTTTTTTCATAACCAACTAACCATTCATAATCGGCTAACTCATCTTGTATCAGATCAGTGATTATTCGTTTGAGGTTTAATTTTTTATGTTTCTTTCCTTCGCTAGTACAATTGGATTTATAAAACTAGTGAAGTTTAGTTTACCATGATTGCGGTTGGAGATTGGAAGTTCAGTGCAGATCTCTTTTTCCATAACATTAGCTTGCTGGAGAAAGATATCCGGTAGGCATTCCTTTATATTCATTATTGCTTATATGTTTAGCCTGTATTATAATTAAAATGTAACAAAGTTGATGCTTTTGAGTATCATGATGAAATGTACATTGTCATTTTAGACATGCAACCTGTCAGCCTTTCCTAATAAATGAGATCTTATTTATGTTTTAAATATTGTCAAATATTGATGTAGCTTCAGTAGTTCTTTGTTGAAATATACACTATGTGTGTGCACTTACTAGTTTAAAGTTGGAGGTGAAAGAAACCCTGACATAGATTCCGGCCTATGACATAGGTTACAACTCTGAAGAGCTTTATCACAAACTTAGTGCAATAAGGTATTTTCATTTGAGCAAAGCCCAAATTTCTACAAATTAGCCTCTTACATAACAAAATGATAGTTAATCCTCATGGAAGACAAAGAAACTATTTAAATTTTAGTCAAATGATAAGTCACTCTAAGTCTACACATTTTCTGTATCCTGACCACTTCTTTATATCATCAAAATGCAGTGAAAACTAACAAAGAATAACTAGAATAATCAGACATGTGAACAATCTCCCTAAAGGAAAAGCATCGGATAACTTATTATTGTTTCAATTTAGAGTTGTATTCTAACATTCCTAGCAAGTCAGTCTCCAGCATCAAACAATTCAGACAGCACTATGGTTTTCTCATTTACCACTAAAGTTTTACATTCTGTGATACACTCTATCATAAAGCATTTGAGTAGTTATCAACAAATGAGGGCAACAATGTGACAATTATACCTGTCTGGGCAGCTCCCGGCGAATGACAGCCAAATGAGTATTCCCTTCACATAGATTTCCAAGCTTATCCAAGAACTGGATGTCAAGCTGAGTAATATCACCCTCCACGACCTCACACACCACCTCCTTTGTGTTCAAATTCCCAAAATTGACAACCTGGGCGCAAGCATACCCCTCATCCTGGTACCACTTCTGCACCCTGTCCCGAATCCTCTGCAGCAACCTAGCACTCACTTTCCCCCTCTCACGGAGCATCTGCATCACCTCCCGCCGGACTGTCATAGGCAACAAGCATGACCTTGAGCGCTCGATCCTCCTCCTGTATTCCCTTTCCTGGCTTCGGAAGTACTCTAACTTCTCCCTCTCCGTCATGTCCGAGTCCATCTCCATCTGCTTCGTCTGCGGCATCAGCCCGACGTTGATGCAACGAAATGCGTCCGCAGACTGCCACGTGCTCTCGGCGAACGACACTGTGAGGGCCAAGGTGCCATCGGCCTTGGTCTTGGCTTCGAGGTCGACCTTCTCAAACATGCCGGAAGCGGCCAGGTTTTCCAACTCTGACTGGAGCTGGGCCTTGGTGTAGACGCCACCGTTGCGCAGCGACACCATCTCGAAGAAGGAGTCCTCAGTGCCGGCGACGGTGGTCGAGCGCCGGCGGTCAAAGAGCAGGATGTCGGAGATCTTATACCGCTTGAGGCCGCTCAGCTTGTTGAGCTGGACGACGATGTTAGCCGGTAAGCCATGGGGGTCCCACTCCCGGCCGGCGCCGCCCTCCTCCTTCGCAAACGCCACCAACGGGGAGAACAGGTTAGACCAGAAACCACCCCCATCGCCGCCGCCGCCGCCCCGGTACCAACCTCCGCCACCGCCGCCGTCAATGGGGGGAGGAGAGGACGAAGCAAGCAAGATGAACCCGCCACCAGCCGCGGCGGCAAAGGAGACCGCGGAGGTGGAGATGGCTGCAAGGGATTTCTTGCAGGCACCAAAAATGGAAGGTTTAGGGGCCACGGATCTGTCGGAGGAGGGATGCTTGCCCCTCCGTGGTGCAGCAGAGGAGTGGATCTGGGGCCGGAGGAGCTGCTTGGGGGCGGTGAAGGCCATGGCAGCTTGGAGATTGGGAACGGAATGGAAGGGGGGAGAGAGGCGGCGGTGAGGGTTAGGAAAGCACAAATGGCTCCTCCAAGAAAGGCACCAGGAGTTAGAGGGTGCGGGTGACGAGCCTCGATGATAAAAGGAAAGGGTTTCGCCAAGGTTTATGTGATACCGGGCTCACTGCTCGCCGCCTGGGTTGGACTCACTCATTAGGGCCATTTCTAATATTATTTTGGATAATTTTTTTTATTAAAAAAACCTCAAGATTTTATTTTTTATTCTTTTTTTCAAAGAATAAAGGATAATTATGTGTTGAATTATAATATTTTTATTATATTAATAAAAAAATATTGTAATTTAATTAAAATTAGTTACAGTATTTTTCAATTGAGTTTTTTTATTATATCGATGAAAAAAACATTATAACTCAATTAAAACATATTGTAATCAGACATATTATTCAATTAAAATATCTACCTACCAATTTCTTGGCTGTCGTAGGAGTTTTGACCGATTCTTGTTTAGTATCCTTCGTCGTCGTCCCGATCCACGTCCTCTCTCCGAACCCTCCTCTTCATACTTGAGCGACCTAAACCTTGCCCTTGGCGGTCGTACTCCGACCGTCGAGGCCAGGGACTTTGAGTCTCGTCCTTCTACTCGATAACGAACAACCCCTTGCATCTTATCTCGAGCATGTTGGGGTTGCTCCACAACGGGAGATCTTGCGTGTGTCGGAGCAACCTCGATCAAGACCCGAGCATCAGTTTATCGTCCTCCTCGGTCGTCGTTGGCGTCAAGGATGCGCAACATCACCACTGCGGATGGCGACGATGGCTCGACGGGGGCGGAGGTGAGCGCAATCTACCACCGTCATGAGGTGGCGCAGTTGAAGTTCCAACAGGAGAAGCCACAAGTGCAAGACCGCAACTATTTGCATCGGACGACGATCTCGGCGGTGGGGCTTTGGAAGATGGTGGTGCGCGACCACTTTGCCTTGCCCGTCGAGAGTACCAAGAGACACAACAATGTTCATGCTAATGCACACGAGTACATGGTAAGTGTCTCAGACCAAAAAGCATGTGAGATGCCAAAAATAGTGTGTTTTTTATTATTATTTTGAGACTTTCTTTCTCAGTTTATAGTATATTTGTATTAGTTTACATGATTTTTTAGAGGTGTAAAAAGTATTATAATCCTATTAAAAAACAATGTAGAAAAGTTTTTTACATGTTCTTATTCATGATCGATAAAAATACTTATTTGAAACCAATCAAAGTTGATAAACCTTCTTTGGCTATAATATTTTTGTATGGACTTGTAAGATTTTTATGAATGCATAAAAAAAACACTATAATCCTATTAAAAATTATTATAATTGATATAAAAGCCAAATTATATATATATATATATATATATATATTCTTATTCATTAACTAATAAAAATACCTATTTATAATCCAACTAAGGTGGATAAGTTAGTTTGTATGGGATTTTGAGTCTTTCATCTTCGGTTAATGTATTTTTATGAATATGTCAAAAATATTATAATCGTGTTAAAAAATACGGTATAAAAGTCAAGTTTATTACATGTTCTTATTCTGAAATGAATAAAAATACCTATTTGAAACTCCACGAAGGATGATAAATTAATTTGTTAAAGTGTGTAATGCATCCTCACTGATGAAGCAAACACAAATACTTCCTTTTATTTATTTATTTATTTAAATAGATTAACGATTTCAAGCATTGTTGTTAAACCATGGAGCGATCGGCTCATAACCGAGGTGCACAGCTCTTTGTTCGATCGAGGTACAGACATCGGCGCATAGACTCGTGAGGAATTATCCACGATGGAGATATCTGTACGATTTTATTCTTTTTGAAGCATGTGAATTCAAAAAATACTTTTGAGGTTAAAAGAGATCTGACGAACTTATGAGCTCTTAGTTCCCGTACTCAACCAAAACTAAATGACCTTATCAATTGGATAAGTTGGCTATATAAGTTGTTAGAAAGCAGGAACTATAGATGTTCACGTCGAAACGTAAATTAGCCAATGGAGTCTACAAACATGAACTGCAAGTTATCATGCATAACGGCACTGTTTGGTGAAAAGAATCATTAGTTAACTAAGATTTCATCCTCTGGTTTCCATATTTCATGGTCATCGTGTGAAACAATAATTAGTTAACTACCATGGTACTAATCACCAATGATATTTGTGATAGAGTTCGGTGCATGTGGGTGTTTGATGGTATAGATAATTTTACTTTGCCAAAGTAAAATATACACATCCATCGAGTTTGCTCTTTCTCTTAGAGATCGACTTGTTTTTCTCACATTAACAGGTGTTTGCTGCACATCAGATGTTCTAAAAGCTATACCCATTCATTCTAAGGACAGCTTATGGAGATACCATGCGAAAGGTTTTGCATGTAGGTCCAGACAACTTGTGTGCAGTGGTTTCTAGACTGTTGAAAGAAGAAGGTACTGAAGCATGGGGTGTGGAAAGCTTTGTGCGTGTAGCTGACTGATATCAAGTTGTCACTATGATATCAAGTTCCCATTACCACAGAGAAGAATTCACTTAAAAGTAAGATTCTTTATGAGATAATTTTGATAAACGGATCTCTCATAATAATTTATTTTAAATTTTTTATTTTTATATATAAATAGACAGAATTTTTAAGGATTGATAACAAGAAAAAATAAAAAAAATATCTTAGACGAAGGATTACAGTCTTTTCCTCAATTTTTTTTTTTTAATCATCAATGATCCTGTGTAAAAATAGGAAGAGAGAAGAAGGATCTAATTCGTTTTTCATAACGATCTTGGATTAAAGTTGAAGTTTTTATAGATTAAATAGAGATTTTTTCGGATGAAAGGTATGCTCATTAAATCAGATCTGCAAAAGCTTTGTGCGTCTATCCGACTGATATCAAGTTCGAGAAACTCCGATTGGTTTTCTCGTTCCTCACAACCACAGAGACCGTTCCTTTTGCCCTTTTCTCACTCTGTTTATTTAATCGCCGCGAACGGATCAAAAAGGAATGTTAGACACACGCACTCTGCAACCTTTTAGTTGCGGGGAATAAGGTTGCCTTCTTTTCTCTCCCTTGAGGTGGCTTTATTTGGCCAGAATCTATCTTCCTTTATAAATATACCTGTGAATTGAACCTTAACCCAAGAAGACTAGCTCGCCAGGGAAGGCAAAAAAAAAAGAAAAGGGAAACTCTTTCACGATCATTAAGTATGGCGAGCGTCAACCTCGACCTTGAAGAAGGAGAAGGGAGCAGCGAGCGGAATGGTTTGATAGAAAGAATCAAGCATGTAACACCTTCCTTCCTTCCTTCCTTCCTTGATTCATTCTTTACCCTGCTTCCTGATTCAGCACATTCCCCTCCCTCATCTACTGCGGTATCTGATGATGACAGATTACACGGATCATTCTCGATCGCACCAATCCATGTGTTCCGGCTTCTCTCACTGCCACGAAGGACACTGTCATTTCCAAACTGAAGTGGTGCAAGCAAAACAAGTTACAGGTGTGCTTTTTACGTTGGGATCATCCTTTACCCTGGTGGTTTATTTGCTGCACAAGGTAGCTACTACCTTCGGATGGTCAACTACGTCGCTCCATGTCTCACTGCTCTGCCCGCTGTAACTCAATTCCATGAACAATTTAGAATTCTCGAGCAGATCAGAGACATCGGCAACACTTTACAGAGACTGGAACAGTCGATTAGAGACTTTTCAGCTTTACTTGATGCAGTGGCGAGTGTCGGAATAACAAATTAAGTTGTTGAAGAAGTCGATCCAAACGGAGTTGGAAGATGCGAAATGTGCAAAACAAACCAACAGTTGGTGTGATATATATACATCACTCCACAATTTCAAGTCAACGGATTTATGATGTTATATATCAACAGTTAACAGTTGGTGTCTTGCTATATTTTACCAAGTTGAAATAAGGTTTTGATTTAAGAGTTGTAGTTAAGATAGGAGTTCCTGTCATCTTGGATTGATCCATCTATGAATAGAGGGCTTATATAGTGCTCTGTGTTTGATATGTTATCATCTTTAATGAGAACTTTTAAAGTTTCCTCATTTTTTTTCTCCTCTTATTTAGGATTCCTTTATAGCCACCACCACTTTTCAAGTTATTTTTCAACAAACAAGAGGATTGATTATTTTAGTTTTGTAAGCATTATTACCGAAGAATAAATCACCGAGACTATCAACTACTTTGACATTTCTACAAAATAAGGGGATGTTACAAAGTAGAGTACTTAGGTGTGAGCTCTAGAAAACACGCGTCCAAGCAATCTACTTTGTAATATCCCTTCGTTGCTCTTAGATTGGAATCAAATGGAGCCATAAGCTTACTTAGATTGCAAGCAATACACAAACGAGCAGCTCTTATGTGAACGGAATGCAGTCCTAATTGTTCTTTAATTTTCTGTTCCTCAGTAATAGTGTTAAAATTATGCTAAAGATGAGATATTTTCTAATCGTTGATAATAAACCAATTATCAACAATAGATCCCTTCTCCCGCTCTTGCGGTCGAGCCAGAGCCCACTACAATAGGTCCCTTCTCCCGCTCACACAGTCGAGCCCAAACCCGCTACGACGGGGTCCTTTCCTCTTATTGACGTGGTTGAGCCAAAACCCACTATGACGGATCCTTTCCTCCTATTGATGTGATCAAGCCAAAACCCGATATGATGAGTCTCTTCTCTCGCTTATGCGGTCGAGCCCGAACTCGCTACAATGGGTCCTTTCCTTCCACTGATGCGGTCAGCCAAAACCTATTCTGACGGGTCCCTCCTCCCACTCATGCTGTCGAGTCAAAGTCCGCTACGATGAGTTCCTTCTTCTGCTTATGTGGTCGAGCCAGAGCCCATTATGATGGGTCCCTCCTCTCGCTCATGAGTCGAACCAAGGCCTGCTATGACGATCCCTTCTCCCGCTCATGTGGTTGAACCAGAGCATACTATGACGGGTCCCTTCTCTCACCAATGGCGGTCGAATCAAGTCCCGCTACAGCAGAAGCTGCTAAGGTGGATCTACTCTCTTGCCCATGGTGGTTAGATCAAGATCCACTATGACAGAAGCCACTAAGGTAGATTCACTCTCCTACCCATAACGTTTAGATCAAGACCCTTTAAGGCGGAGCCACTCTACCGACCCACTATAATGGAAGTCGCTAAGGTAGAGCCACTCTCTCACCTATGGCGATCAAATTAAGACCCTCTCACCCATAGCGATTGAATCAAGACTCGCTATAGTGGACTGATACCGATACTCCCACTATCATGGTCAAATCAAGACCCACTATAGCGGATTGATACTGATACTCCTACTATGGCGGATTGATATTGATACTCCCACTATAGCAATCAAATTAAGATCCACTATGGCGAAAGTCACCACGATAGACTAAAATCAATCTTCTCGCTCACACGATTGAGCCAACACCTATTACTATGGACTTACACTCCCGCCTAGACGGTCGAATACCTACCTCTAGAGGCGGAAGAAGGGGTAGGCCCAAAAGAAGACCCAACCTCCCGTGTGAAAGGAGGAGGCAAAAATGGAGAAGGAAGCCCCCCGAAGTAGAAGGTGGAGGTAAAAAAGAGAAAGAATGAACTCTCGAGGGAGAGAATTAAGATAGAGAGGGAGGAAAAGAGACAGGAGTCCCTTAGGTCAACACCCATCTGAACAAAGAATTACCTCAGCAAGAAAGCACAACCCACCCCAAGGGGCTTCACGCCAACCTTCATGACGCCAACGATGAACCCGAAGATAAACAATGATCACGTCGTCGTGCAAGAATGTAGGAAAAACAACATCCTTCGAGACCTCCATTCAAATATTCAAATAACGCCTTCATTGGGGGACGAGTGATAGGGATAAATCTTGGCATCCCCAGCTTCCCTCACCACATAAACAACATATAAATAAAACCTTGGTACCACCTATTCCCTACGACCGCCAACAAGAGGTCACGTCGTTTACCTTGACTTCCCGAAGTGGGCCTGCGGGAACCACTTCTCATCGTTCCCACAGTCAGAAAAATAAACCTGACTCTACATTAATGGTTAACGACATGGCTCGGCTTCACCAGCTTTCCCTTTTGGATGAACAATGATGGGACCATGCCCTGCCTGACCCAAAGAAGTAAGGAAGCCGATTGAAGGCGTCATTCCGACAGTCCCCAAACGCTACCCCTGAGAGTACACGTTGGTCAGCCACCTGCATTAAATGTTTTTGTCACACCAGGTAAGGGAGATCTTGATGAAAGCCTGTCCACTCTACCCAGTGCCCAGGTATAAAAGTCATGCCCTGGGCTAAGCCAAGGCAAGCAAGTAAAAGAGATTCTTTACTCTCTTAACTCATTGCTAATAATACTGCTGTCTTTCTCCCCCTCTGCTTTCCTAACTTAAGCATCAAAAATATCAAGCCAGGACACCCTCGATATAGGCTTGTTGTGCAAGTTCATCAATGTAATTTAGAGGTACAGCGTACAGCCAAAAGACTATCCAATAGAGGAGATCACCTAGCTTCCAAACCAAGCTTCATCGCTCAAAGATTGAGCTGCACCTAGCGAACTGTATCTTTCTACAGCTTTCTTCATCTTACTCGCAACATCTACTTTTCATGTTAGTTAGGAGGAGGCATCATAAGATATCTACACTTTTGACATAGAATCAATCGAGCTCACTTATATGGTATCTATGTGTTAACAATCGATGAATATATTATTTCAAGAGAAAGATAATGTAATGTATCATTAGTCAATGTGATACAATGCTAGGTTTTCAATTGTGTTAGTTAGATTTTTTTTAAGATTGTAATACAATTTGAGTCTACGAGACATTGTGTTGTAGTAATTGCTTATCAATTGCGTTTTGATTGAATATTTCATTTTATAAGATGTTGCTGTGTTTTGCCCCCACTGCATTGTGTTATAAGTTATGATTTTATAGGGATGTATTAGTTATGTTTGATTATATTTCTCTATTGATTTTATAGGGATGTATTAGTTATGTTTTGATTATATTTCTCTATCAATTGTGACTCGATTCGATTATATTATTTTTACACTAAGTTGAAAGTACTTTCAATGAAAAAATATTATAACTTAATGAGAAAATACTGAGTTATCTCATAGTCATTTTAAATATTCTTCTTCAACAGCATAAAAGCTGTGCCAATGAATAAAAGCTGTGCCAATGAAAATACTGAGTTATTCTTCTTTAATAAAAGCTGTGCCAATAAATATTCTTCTTCAACAGCATAAAAGCTGTGCCAATGAAAATACTGAGTTACGCCAATGAATTATATGCATAAAAAAAATTGAATGGTGGATATATTAACCAAGTTACAGTATTTTTATCAAGAAAAATATTATAACTAGCTTTTTTAATGCTAATTTTGAATATTTTTTCTTCAATAGTCTATTAGTAAATCAAAGCTGTGCCAATCAATCTGCCAATGAATTACATGATTCAAAAAAATGACAAGTAAAAACTTTTAATTAAAAAAATAATTCTCTTATAATATTTTTATTAATATTATAAAACACTATAACTTAATGAAAAAACACTTTAATTGGTCCATAGCACTGAGTGAGTTACAATGTTTTCATTAATTTCACAAAAACATTCAAATTCAATAAGAAAAATAATATTATTTTTGGGCCAAATTTTTGGATAATGGCAGAGATTTTGGGTTCAATTTGATCTATTAATGGATATTATTTGTAGTTATCACAACCAAACGACTTCCTTAAAAAAAATTATTTTTTATTTTTTAAAATAAGCTAAATCCTCGTTTATCGGGGCAGTAAACGCAACACAGCGACCAAGCGACCCGAGAGAGGGAGAGCAATACCCGCCGGTGAGAGATGGGAGACGCGGCGGGCAGCAGCAGCGGCCATGCGACCACGAGATGGTCTCTCGGAGGAATGACGGCCCTCGTCACGGGTGGAACCAGAGGAATCGGGTCCGTCTCCTTCTCCATCCCTTCTTCCCATCCTCCTCCTAAATCTTCCTTTTTCGTTCCCCCTTCTTAACCCTTGGTCTCCTCGCATTCCAATTCCCAAAGGCACGCGGTGGTGGAGGAATTGGCGGGGCTGGGCGCGTCGGTGCACACCTGCTCCCGCAAAGAGGCCGACCTCACCGAGTGCTTGAGGAAATGGGCGGCCAAAGGGTTTCGCGTCACCGGCTCCGTCTGCGACCTCTCCTCCAGGGAGCAAAGAGATCAGTTGATCCGGGAAGTTTCTGCGACCTTCAACGGGAAGCTCAACATACTTGTACGTCCCGGCTTTGTCTCACCGTTGTACCTAAGGAATCTACAACTAAACCGTGTTACCTAACTTTCTACAGGTAAACAATGTTGGGACAAATATAAGGAAGCCGACTGTTGAATTTAGCGCCGAAGAGTACTCATTCCTCATGGCCACAAATCTGGAATCTGCTTTCCATTTGTGCCAACTTGCTCATCCTCTTCTTAAAGCATCGGGAATGGGAAGCATCGTGTTCATTTCTTCTGTTGCTGGGGTGGTAGCTCTAAGTAGTGGTTCCGTTTATGCAGCAGCCAAAGGTATTGGTTAGTGATGGCTGGTATTCATATGCAATGATTCCTTTTAGTAGCAGCGCAGCAAATTGTCATGGTTTTCATCTATAAAACACTCGTTAACAAAGTGCTCCTTTCAGCTGCAATGAACCAAATGACGAAGAACTTGGCATGTGAGTGGGCCAAAGACAATATTAGAACCAACAGTGTTGCACCATGGTACATCAAGACTAAACTAGTGGAGCATGTATGTTCCTCCTTGCCTATTCATTTGAAGTTATGATACTTATTAAGTCATGCGCTTCTGAAAATTTTGCATTATTATTGTATAATTAACAGATGCATTGCATGGTGACAACACGCTTACACAGGGAATATTGACAATGTATAATTTACTTTAGCTTGAGTGCTTTGGAGTTCTCCCTACTCTTAGATCATTCATTAGGGCCTTGGATTGCATTTCAAATTAGTCCTTACTATGCAAGTAAGATTGTACTAAGTAGAAGAGATGCTGGCATCAAATGCAAGAATAGCAATATATGAGAATTTGTGATAAGGGCATAAGTTATTCTTAACATTAAAGATTTTGGCTACTGGAGATTGTGGGCATGTAAGTTCCTTTGTTAATTTTGTAAATGACTTTATTTGTTTTAGAAGTGGTAATACATAATAACTTTTTTGCAAACTTAAATATCCCCCAAGAAGGGAAAGGAAGAACCCCCTTTTCACGCAAGCATTTATTATGTTCACACACTTTGCATGCATATGCCTGTGCTTGCATCCCCGTACATGCATCTTGCACATTCTTTGATTTCACATCGCCTAAAGTGCATTAAACTCCTCTCATGGGAAAATATTCATTAAGATTTATATGGCTATTTGCAACTAGCTATTGGAGAGACATTTTGCAGTTTTTAGCCGGGAGCACTTTGTCAAAGCTTAATGACAGGAAAAAATTCATGTAGCTAACTCCAAATAGTTGCAGCATTACAGCCTTTTGTCGTTGTAAGTTATAACTGGGAGCACTGCTTAACATGGAATTTGACTTGTAGGATAAGCCACATAGGTGAAATTTAAGAGTTTGCTAAGAGGATGGAAACAAGTGCTCCTATATTGTCAAATTTTAGAGTATAGTTTGTCGCATAGGTTGACTAGAGAGTTATGAGTTTCTAAAATGTTGAGGAAAATTGTGTCCATTGGCCAAGGAAATGAATGAAACAAAATACAAAAGGAACTGTCATAGACTACCAATAATATCAGAACAGAGAGAAGAAAATTATAACAAAAGACACGAGTCAAGGTTTGAAAATTAGAACACAAGTAACAGGATCGACGATCCATTTCTTTGCAAAAGGATGATTTGAATCTGTCGTAAATTCATAGATTGGTCATACAGTTACTTCAAAGGAATCACATTTTCTGTTGCTTACAACTAGATGAATGCTCATCTTTATGGTTATTTAAGGGTGTTGCTTCTGATACTTCCATCTAAATCATTTTTGGCCTTCCCTTATATAGATAGCTATTAACTTCTAGAACATCCTATTTACTCAACCCCTTTGCTTTTCTCTCTCTTTT
This sequence comes from Musa balbisiana, assembly GCA_004837865.1. NCBI lineage: Eukaryota > Viridiplantae > Streptophyta > Magnoliopsida > Zingiberales > Musaceae > Musa > Musa balbisiana. The sequence continues at coordinate 11,975,107 of CM017197.1, read as the reverse complement.
TTTTTCATTTTTAATTTGACTTCCTATGCTCAAGTAATATTTTTCCAAGAATGGGACACAAGCTAAACTGCAATGCTATCTTCTTTGGTTATTTTTGAAGCATAACTTTGTCAGCATTTGTTTTGTGAATTAGTTAGGGAAATGTTCCTTTTTGGTATTTTACATTATAGTGTTCTAACTAAAATGAAGCAAACATAAATGCTTCTTTTTATTTTTTTTAAATAGATTAATGATTTCAAGCATTGTTGTTAAATCATGGAGCGATCAAGCCATGTTGTGGCTACGTTAAGTGAAAGTAGATTTTACCAGAAACTCAATTGCATCTTTTGATGACAATTTGATTGGATAAGTTGGGTATATAAGTTGTTAGTAAGCAGGAGCTAAAATTTTGGTTGCAAATCCATGCATTTTTTATTTGAATTGAGTTGTCAGAAAAGAACTTGCATGCATGTTGCATTTAATACAGAATATACTCATATACTTTAGTTACTAAAGTAATATGCTTGATTCTTGTGGTTACTCTCTCTAATGTTTTTCTTGGTCTGACAGTGGAAACAAATTAATCCTGTAATAGACGGTTTTTTGGTACTCGTTTTAGAAATGGGTTTCAACTAATAGGTTATGCAAATCTGGTGATGGAACATTAAGGGAGAGGAACAAAATAAACGTTCGTCATCTGTATAGCAAAAAATGTTCAATTTCTGTTTTCTTTATTGTAATGTTTTATTGGTATTATTGGATTAGAAAATAAGTACTGCATCATATATTCATGAATTTATATCGTCGTGGCCAATGAAACCCTATCTCATGCAACTTGTTTAGGTTTTTTCAAATCTTACCATTTGCAATTCTTTTGTCATACAGATATGTAGTTATGACATGTAGTGAATGTACTTAGAGATCTAATGTGCCACTTACAGGACAAGAAATGGAGGCTTCAAGACCGCATTTATGCTGCTTATTCCATAACAATTGTTTTGATGAATTCACTATTGCTGCTTAGTGGGGACATCACATTACTGTTGCTGTTGTATTGCCTATTATGCTTGAACCAAGATATCTTTCTTCACCTCCCTCCTAGGCTTCAATAACATCTCCTTTCTCACAGCTGCTCAATGACAAAGATTCTCTGCAAAGGATAATTGATCGAACGCCCCTCCGCCGATTTGGAGAGCCGGAAGAAGTGTCGTCACTGGTCGGATATCTGTGCCTACCTGCTGCTTCTTACATAACTGGGCAGATAATTTCAGTTGATGGTGGAATGACTGTAAATGGCTTTTATCCAAGCAGGTAAAAATCAAGGTAGTGTTGGGCTTTGTTTGCTTCTCAGCTTTTCTTTACTTAAATCTGCAAATGTCGTTTGGATCATTTGAAGCGAGTAGCTCTAGTATCAAGATGAATTCATGTCTAAGTGCAAGACATGGTGCCAGTTTCTAAACTGCAATCCTTTGTAATAACTCTAGCTGGTTAGACATCTCCAGCAGCACTTGATGGCGAAGTAAACTCTCAGTTATCTTTGTTCTGCTTCTGTTTTTTCAGTATAATTGTATACATGCAGCTCGTACTAGCGTGAGACAATGGAATGGCATTAGAAACTGCATAATGATTAAATTATTAGATATCATGTAGTCACTACCAAATATTTTACGACATTATAGCTTGTTGTTGTCCTAACTTAAATACAGAGTTTAAATGGAATTTGGATCATATAGACTTGTTGGTGAACTTTTATGTCATGGTCGAAGAGTCAGCATGGCTCGATCCGATCTCGGATGAGCAAGGTTGCTCACGCGGAGACTTGGGAAGCGAAAGTGCCTGTCGAGTCGAGTTGAGTTATGAGCCTTGTTGCTTGCTTCTTCGTCGCTAGCCTCTGCACATAGGTTGAGGTCGGGAGGGGGGTTTCCCGATTTGATCCCTCCGAAATTTAAATTAGCGTTGGGTGGAATATGAGTGAGTTTAATATGTGAATAGTTCCATTAGCGCTAGTCAGGTGGTGGGTTTTTATATCAGCAAACGGGGGTCGATCGTATCCCATATGTTAATGATCGTCGACCTTTTAAGTGGTCAGCCCATGCCTTTTGTGCGAACGTCGATCGACCTGTACGGATCGGCATCGAGCAGCGTCATCCTGAGCATTCCAGGGCAGCTCTGTACTCGACGGTGTCGTTCCGAACCTTCCGGGATAGTTTCGTACCCAACGATGTCGTTTGCACGGCCTTGTACACCTTGGGAGGATGGTCGCATCGTCTGAGTCCGAGGCATTGCCTCGACATAGTCCGCCACATCGGTTTTGAAGTTCCATGAGTGTGTTATCAAATTGTGTCCTATCAAAACTTAATCAGGTTGTAAAATTGGTTTCATATTAACAATTCAAATATATGACTTCAGTATTTCTTTACGACAACGACGATTCCAATTGGTCATGGAAATATACGCTATTGGTAGAGTAAGAAGGTGGATTATATATACTGATCTTATATTGGATTGGCAAACAAATTTCAATCAAATACAAACATTTAAACCTTTCCGCCATAAACGTGAACAGAATGGATTTTGTGTTTTTGTTTTTTTAATCGAGTCGAAGAATGGTAAATATTTTGGACGGCTCTTAATGGACTTGATCGATGGTTGGGATGAGTCAGGGCTCCTCACATTTATGCTGCGCAATCTCGCTCTTGTTATCGGGAGGAAAGCTAGAAAGCTACGAACAATTGTCGAGCTCGGCCTTGGCCTTGCCCTTTAGATCTGGTAAGGAAGGCTTCCGATTCCCCATTTACAGGTCACTTTCTCTTCTTTCGATCCTCCCTAGGGTCTTGGTCGTCACTGCTCTTGGATCTGGTTTCTTTTGCTCGACGATCTCGCCCTGCGTTCCACACTTCACATTGTCGATTTCGATTGCTCGCTTGGCACATTGGATCCGCAGCGGATTTGGCTTCTTGCGATCGCGCTTAGGTTCTTGTCAGCTCTGTGCAAGTCCATAGATCCTTCCCTTTACTTCTGGGGATGGAATTGCTCTGCTTTGTGTTATTCTTTATTTATTTAGGGAATTTGCGCCTATAAATTTGGGCTTGTTCGATCTAAAAATGTGCGTGCTCCGCTTATGTTCTGCGAACTGTATGAGGTTGATCTGACGATTTATTTTCCCATCATAGTTTTTTATCAGGCTTGCGGGATTGGAAGATCTGAAGTATGGCGTCGAGGCGAGCGATTAATCCATCTCGACGCGTGGCTGATAGCGGAAGCATTCCGCTCGTCAGCTCACTACATCAAAAGTCAAGGAATTCGCCCCTAGTATCTGTTGCATTGGTTATTTTGGTACGTCTTTTCTCATTTCAGCGTGTAATTGCTTTCTTAAGGAATATAGGTGCGCCATCCGCGGATGGGTGATGGAGAATTTAGAATCTGATGGGTTCCCTTTCTGAAATTTTAGGGTGCTTTTCTTCTTATTGGTTACTCATTTAGAGGCTCAGGTACGTGTGACTCTCCTATCAAAATTTTGAGGGAGAATCAGGCATTTGATCCATTGTTAAGGAGAACCAATTGTCTATAGATATTGAATCTTTGGAGTCCTCTTATTTACTTTCATTTGTTGGCTAAACTGTCATGATTGAACGAACTACTTTTCCTCCTTCGATGAACAGGTGGATTTGCTGGTAACAAGGAAGCTATAAATATTGGTCAAGGTGCATAATCTTTTTTTTTTTTGTCATCTCTGTAGTCTTTCTTGAATTAAGGTAAATTTCTTGTCTGGTTACATGGTTTTCTATGCATATTCCTCTCAAGCTGGCCTAAGTTCACTTTTCATTTAAAATTTATATATGATTTGTTGATTTTGAGAAAAACTCCACGGGTTGTAAATATGGTACTTAGTTCCTTCATTTTTTAAGTTTTAACATGTGTTTTACCTTTATGTCAAACTTTTTGAACCACATACTCTCTACTAAACTTCACAAGGTCAATCTCAGGGACATGCAAGAAAATTGTCAGTCGCAAATTAATATGCTTAGTTGCATGAAGTTAAAACATTTGTCCCACAATTAAGTATTTGAGTGTGTTGTGTATCACTGAACTATGGGTTTATCTCTCAAGCCTTGTTTGATAGATTTAGGATCAGCTATATTGCACGACAAAAAACTGAGAAGATTAGATCATTGAAGTCTAATCAAGCATTAGTGTCATCAACACTCTAAAATTAGATTAACATTTATCGTTAAATCAAGTTTAAAACAGCAGGCTTTGTTTCAATATCTAAAATGCTAGCTCAAGCAAACAAGGGAATTCACCTGGAACCGTAGAGGATTTAGAAAATTGGCTATTTCACATTTTCTTTTATGGGATAGATGTTCATATCAAAACATAAATAAGCCAATGGAGCCTATAAACATGAACTGTAAGTTATCATGCATAGCTGCACTGTTTGGTGAAAAAAATCCTGGTGAACTAAGATTTCTTCCTCCAATTTCCATATTTCATGGCCATTGTGTGGAACAATCATTAGTTAACTACCATGGTACTAATTACCAATGATGTGATAGAATTTGTTGCATGTGGGTGTTTGATGCTATAGCTATTTTTACTTTGCCAAAGTATATGCATATCCATATAGTTTGCTCTTTCTCTTAAAGATCGACTTGTTTTTCTCACATCAACAGGTGTTTCCTGCACATCAGATGTTCTACAAGCTATACCTATTCTAAAGAAAGCTTATGGAGATAGCATGCGAAAGGTTTTGCATGTAGGTCCTGACTCTTGTGCAGTGGTTTCTAAACTGTTGAAAGAAGAAGATACTGAAGCATGGGGTGTGGAACCATATGATTTGGAAGATGCTGATAGCAGCTGCAAAAGCCTTGTGCGCAAAAGCTTTGTGCGTGTAGCTGATATCAAGTTCCCACTACCATACAGACCAAAATCATTCTCCCTTGTCATTGTCTCAGATTCGTTAGATTATTTATCTCCAAAGTACCTTAACAAGACCCTTCCAGACCTCGCAAGGGTTTCAGCAGATGGTCTTGTTATATTTACTGGTAATTCTTCATACTAAAGTAAAACCTTTGCACGGTGTAGCATAGTTTTTGAAGTTTAACATGTGTTTTACCTTTATGTCAAACTTTTTGAACCACATACTCTCTACTAAACTTCACAAGGTCAATCTCAGGGACATGCAAGAAAATTGTCAGTCGCAAATTAATATGCTTAGTTGCATGAAGTTAAAACATTTGTCCCACAATTAAGTATTTGAGTGTGTTGTGTATCACTGAACTATGGGTTTATCTCTCAAGCCTTGTTTGATAGATTTAGGATCAGCTATATTGCACGACAAAAAACTGAGAAGATTAGATCATTGAAGTCTAATCAAGCATTAGTGTCATCAACACTCTAAAATTAGATTAACATTTATCGTTAAATCAAGTTTAAAACAGCAGGCTTTGTTTCAATATCTAAAATGCTAGCTCAAGCAAACAAGGGAATTCACCTGGAACCGTAGAGGATTTAGAAAATTGGCTATTTCACATTTTCTTTTATGGGATAGATGTTCATATCAAAACATAAATAAGCCAATGGAGCCTATAAACATGAACTGTAAGTTATCATGCATAGCTGCACTGTTTGGTGAAAAAAATCCTGGTGAACTAAGATTTCTTCCTCCAATTTCCATATTTCATGGCCATTGTGTGGAACAATCATTAGTTAACTACCATGGTACTAATTACCAATGATGTGATAGAATTTGTTGCATGTGGGTGTTTGATGCTATAGCTATTTTTACTTTGCCAAAGTATATGCATATCCATATAGTTTGCTCTTTCTCTTAAAGATCGACTTGTTTTTCTCACATCAACAGGTGTTTCCTGCACATCAGATGTTCTACAAGCTATACCTATTCTAAAGAAAGCTTATGGAGATAGCATGCGAAAGGTTTTGCATGTAGGTCCTGACTCTTGTGCAGTGGTTTCTAAACTGTTGAAAGAAGAAGATACTGAAGCATGGGGTGTGGAACCATATGATTTGGAAGATGCTGATAGCAGCTGCAAAAGCCTTGTGCGCAAAAGCTTTGTGCGTGTAGCTGATATCAAGTTCCCACTACCATACAGACCAAAATCATTCTCCCTTGTCATTGTCTCAGATTCGTTAGATTATTTATCTCCAAAGTACCTTAACAAGACCCTTCCAGACCTCGCAAGGGTTTCAGCAGATGGTCTTGTTATATTTACTGGTAATTCTTCATACTAAAGTAAAACCTTTGCACGGTGTAGCATAGTTTTTGAAGTTATTTTTCTGTAGAAAGCACATAATAATGAATCTTACTGGTTTTTTTTGCACAGAACTGAGATTTTTAGTTATAATAAGATTTTGTTTTACGGACTTTGTCATGTACTCAGTGAGGGTTAAGTCAGATCTGTAGTTACAGGGATATATGAATGTAAAGTTCCAAACTTTTAACTTTATTTTATTAGAATTCATAACTTTTTAGCTCATCCTTTGTTTACTTCTTATTTAAGTAAGCTTAATAAAATTTTATGGATCACTATCTTAAAAAAATTGTTTGATCGCCATTGTTTCTTGCTATTTAGAAATCTATGGTCTAAAATGACACTTGTGATTGAATTTTTGCCTTTAATGAGGTTCTATCCAATGGGAATTCAGATAAAGATATAACAGATGATTCAGAATATGTATTTGCTTATGTATGGTTTATCATTGGCATGAACCCTAGTGTGTTCAGTTCTCTTCTGCTTATGATTTATTTTGTGCAGCACTAATTTAACTAATTATATTGAGAATAATGAGCTCTTCTTCAGTTCTTCCACATGTAATATAAGATTTTCTACATGACCTATGGCTCAAAGGACCAAGAAAAAGGAACACACTTTTTTTGCATTTAACTTGAGCCATGGATCTAGCTGAAAATTGTTGTTAATGTTCCCAATATTTATATTCTTGTTCTTATTCATGTGGTAATGTGAAGTTTTGTATGGCAGTACTCATTTAAATATACTGTTAAGACACTTTTAAGGTGACTTGCACATATTTATAATTATTAGATAGGGAATATTTATATGAACTTATGCCATAAAATAAGAAAAGACTGGACAGCAAGCATACTTTGAAGATACTGGTGCTCATTCTTTTTTAATTTAGTAATTATATGTTTCATTTTGAGTTTGATAGCAAATCTTGTTTCTGTGTTTTCAAGTGGAAAAGCTTGCTTATTCAAGTTTATGATTTTTTTTTTTACTACAAGTTTATAAATTTTGTCTAGTATATTTTAGCCATATAATGTCAGAATTCTATATAAATTCTTATAGATTCTTATGGCTTAGGTAAATGTTAAACTATTTACAAAGCTGTGTGATCTCTGAAAGATCCTTTAGTATTTAAGTATCTTCATTTTTCTCATTTCATCATATAAATTTTGTAGGTTATCCAGGTCAGCAGAGGGCCAAGGTTTCTGAGCTAGCAAAATTTGGAAGGCCGGTATGATCTGCAGTTAGTATATATATGTTGCCATTATCATTTTGTAGGAATCTACAATTCACATGATATGTGGTTTTCTTGGACCTACTGATGGTTGTTTATGCTTTCTATACTTTATGCATGTACTAACTTCACATTTTATTTGTTTTTCTTTTCATTTTACCTTTTTTTACCATCAACCATTTTCCCTTTGAAATGCATCATTAATTGGAGGTGGTGAAGAGTAAAGTTTTATAAGGAATGACACTTGCTGGCCCTTGTTTGGTCATAGTTGTTTAAACATATATACAAATGATTTTCTCTATATCATGTCTTGACCCACTATTGGCTTTGTTTGAAGGCCAATTGTTCTACCATACAACTTACAGAGCAAGGATAGATTCTAATTTTGTATAATCTCTTATTGTTTAGTATGTGCATCTAAGTCTCAGGAGAGTCGACAATGACCAATAATACCAAGCCATAGTATTAAATTCTGTAGACTCTCTGGCTATTGCAATTGGGTTTTGTTGAGCAGCCACCATAGATTATATTTAAAGAGAAACTCCAATTGGTTTTCTCGAATCAACACTTTCTCAGCATCACAGAGACTGTTCCTTAACATGATCATATAGGATTGGATTGGGAAATACACATCTCTACTAGTTTTTAGGATGAGACCTTGGAGGCAACAATGAAGAACAATAGAGAACCAACATAGTTGTAACTGCATGTGAAGTATTCTACTGCACATCCTGGAGAAAGAGAGAAGATTTTAGGCATATTTTGGTCATAGAGCTTTCCTCGGCCTTTCCAAGAGAGAGCTAGTCATTGCAAAATAGCATATTTGTGGAAGAATGCTACAACTCATGTTTCCATCATTGAAGAAGCAGATGCATAGGGGATCTGTGCAAAGCTTGAGTGAAAAATTGAAAGATACACATGGTGGGAGATTGATCTCATTTTTGGGAAAGAAAGGTTGGTGGTCGACTGCGCCATCTTTCTCATTTGTCAATACCACTTAAGCAGATTCTAGAAAACCCCTGATTTGCCTGCATTTCCACTAGCATTTCACCTTTGTATCTGTGAAAATATTTTATCAAACTTAGGCTCACTCTTTGATCAACCTTAAATTTATTTGCCCTGCAAATATTTACACTGATTGTCCATCAGCCTCCTGGTACATTTATGACACCTAGAAAAATCATGTTAGTTTACATCAAGTTCCTGACAAATATCTGATTGTTTCTCTCAGTAGCACCCATCACATTTTCACCTCTTCCAATCATAGGTGTTTATGGTCCAAAGCAACTGTCAGGTGATGGTTCAACATTTCTGCTTCTGTCACATAAAATATACGTTTGTAGTCATTCTAACATTAGATCAATTTGTTGAAGTGGCTAAATTTGGTCGTGGTTCCATTGCAGTTTAACATTATTACAATTCTGACATTTCACTTCATGGGCAGGCCAAATTAAGAAGTTCATCTTGGTGGGTTCGATATTTCGTTCAGACTGGCTTGGAAGAGAACGAAACTGTTATGAAGAAGTTTGAGGAAGCTTCAAGCAAGAGTTCTTATAAACCAAGCTGCCAAATTTTTCACGTCAGCTCATAGAAAGCATCAATTTTTGGGAGGCCTCCTTTACTAGAGCCGATTACTACTGTGTAGATCTCATTTGTGATGGACTGTTGCTGGTTATTAAATTTGGTGATGTTAATTGACACTACTTCCTCAAATTGTAGATCTTCTATTTTTGTTATAATTAAAATGATGGAGTGCTATAATCGACTTATTCCTGATGTGTACAATTTACATGAAATCTCTTATGTTAAGTGTCATTGTGTCAGTAATTCCCAATTCTGCAAGAAAGGTTTTTGTTTCAGTCCTACTCTTCTTTGTGTAGTAGATTTATTTCCCACACTAATGTAGCTTTCCCAATTCTGCTGATTATTTTTCTTAAGTTTTCTAACATCAATCTGGTTTTTAGGTTGGCACATTCGTCATGGAGCAACACACGCGGCAATTTCCTAGCCGTAGGATCTTCAATCCTTGTCATATTCCCCACTGTATGTATTTCTCTTTCCCAGATCTCTTCTCTCAATCATCCATAAAGTTTGATGCTTGTTTCTGTACTTAGAACATAAGTTTTCCAGCTTAAAACTTGTGCATATAAAACAAATCTTGTTTGAAGTGAGTGTAATCTTATTTCTATTTTCAATCTTTGATTATATCTCAGTTGACCTGCGGCCTGATGCAAACCCAAACCTTGGAGATGTAATTGCTCACTTCAGATAGATCGAAACACCAACTTATGCATGCAAACATAGAATCAAGTGATTGCTTTAGTTGTGCTTTAAATCTGTGAACTGATAGGTAGTTGGGCCTTAGGGTTTTTGATTGATAGGGAAAATAATGTGCTCGTGAATTGGTCGACGCTAATGATGTTTGTAACCAGATTGGGCCGGGCCCGGTTGGCCACGAAGGGGATCGTTTCTGCGGCTAATTAGGAAGTCACCAGCAGCAACACCATCATGTTCCTCAACTGCACCTCCCGCATCCTCCTCTCCCCGCTCAAGTGCTCCTCCGACAGCCTCTGCCACGTCTACGCCCATCTGCTGCACTTTCGTCGCGGGCGGCTCCTCCACCTCCTACTCCGTACGATGCAGCGCCTACCGGAGCTTCGTGAACCTGGACGCGGGGGGCACGCCGGTGGCACTGTGGGGGACGTGTAGGTCGTATCCCGCCTCGAGCGGGGAGATCCGACGATGCTTCTGCGTCGATGGGCTGCGCTGGGACCCGTTTTGCGGCGTCTGCGTCAACAGTGAGTATATAGTTACTCTGTTTTCCTCTGCCTCTGCTTCACTGGTTCTTTAGATGCTCGCTAAACCCCTTGTGATCTGCGTTCGTACGTAGATGTCACGGTCTCAAGCAACAAATCCCACCATGCGCCTTTGATTGCAGGTAACGCTCATTACTGTTTGGATTTATTGTTTCCTCACACAGGTCGCACCCAAGCGTTCCTCGCAATGCAAGTCGTCACCATCTGGTGAGTTGAATATTGAGCGACGCCAATCTATGTCATGGTTGACATGGACCATTAATTAGTGTAGCACATTGGTTGGCACGATAGACCAGGTTGATCACAAGCTGCTGAGTCCGGCGGCTATGGCCGTACACGACTCTTCCTTCTCCGCTTACGAATGTGTGATTTGACGTTCGAACAAATGAACACGGCCCGTGGCTGGCCTTGGTGCAGCGGTGCTCGTGGCCGTGGCGGCCTTCCTGCTTTACCGCCGGAAGCGCCGCCTTGACAAGGCCCGCAAACGGCTGGCGAAGGAGCGGCAGGACATCCTTAACCCCCATAACTCCAGCAGCCGCCCCGCCAAGCACTTCACCGGCAGGGAGATCAAGAAAGCTACATCTAACTTTGCCCACGACAACCTCCTTGGCTCCGGCGGTTACGGCGAGGTCTACAAGGGCATGCTCGCCGACGGTACCCCCGTCGCCGTCAAGTGCGCCAAGCTTGGCAACACCAAGTCCACCGATCAGGTGCTCAACGAGGTCCGCGTCCTGTGCGAGTTCAACCACCGCTCCGCTCCCTCGTCCGCCTCCTCGGCTGCTGCGTCGACCTCCACCAGCCCCTCATGGTCTACCAGTTCATTCCCAACGGCACCCTCTCCGACCACCTCCACGGCTGCCGCTCGCTCCTCTCCTGGCGCCGCCGCCTCGCCATCGCCTATCAGACCGCCGAGGGCCTGGCCTACCTCCACTCCTGCGCCGTGCCGCCCGTCTACCACCGCGATGTCAAGTCCAGCAACATCCCGCTCGACGAGAAGCTCAACGCCAAGGTCTCCGACTTCGGCCTCTCCTGCCTCGCCGAGCCGGGACTCAGCCACGTCTCCACCTGCGCCCAGGGCAGCTACCTCGATTCGGAGCACTACCGCAACTACCAGCTGACGGACGAGCGACGTCTACAGCTACGGGGTGGTGCTGCTGGAGCCGCTCACCTCCCAGAAGGCCATCGACTTCAACCGGGGCTCCGACGACGTGAACCTGTCGGTCGACGTGCAGCGCAGCACGGGGCGCTCACGGAGGCAGCGAGCCAGGTGGAGCTGGACACCATGAAGGCTGCGGGATATCTGGCGATCGGATGCCTCGTGGAGAGGAGGCAGAACCGGCGGTCCATGAAGGAGGTGGCGGAGGAGACCGAGTACGTAACTGGCATTCTCGAGGCGGCCGGCGTGGAGCGGCAGAACAGGTTATTAAGATCAAAGAATCGGTCAGTACTTCATGTCCTTTACCGAATGTGTTACATCTACATACAATTTGCCATCGATTCAGTCGTTTTCTCGTGTTGATTGCATCTCCTTTTCGTTTGGATGGAATACCATTTACGATTCGCAATAGCCTATGAAGCATTGCAAGGACAGAAACTACCATTACAGACAGGCTCTTTAAGATACATGCTCACACATTACAAGAGAAGCTTGCCACTCCATTGGCATCTAATATTCGAGCTTCTAAGACAGAGTGACATACATGATTAGAACCAAATTACAAGCTCCGGTACATACAGTGGTACTGGCGTCTGCGCTAACTGGTGGTCGACAAACCTGAGGTACCAGGTGGCGGCTATCCAATGTTTGGGTGATCGGTGCATCTGCAATGCCGGAACCGGTTGATGATCAGGAGGTCTAGGTGCGCGTCCGTGGTTCTGGCGGTGGGCAACCATGATGAGGAGGCCGTCTGTTGCGGCAATGCGGGTGGTGCCAGTGATGATGTGGTTCTTCTTCATGAGTTGGTTTCGCGTGAGAGGGTGGTGGCTGTGGTTTGTGATGAGCGGGTGGCGCATATCCACGACGAGGCGGAGGGGGTAGCTGCCCGTATGGTGGAGGAGGGTATTTATAACGAGGCGGCGCTTTCTTCTGTGGGACTTGTGGTTCTCGATAAGGTGGTGGTCGTCTTTCATGGGGCAGTGGCCGGTGGCCCGACTGCTGCGGCAGAGGTAATTGTGGTGTGGCGTCGTGGGGTTCCTCTGCACTGCTACTGCCAAGGGACAGGGTGGTTTCCCGTAGAACTCCTACCAGTGCTGCTAATAAGCAGAAGCATAAAGCTTCTCTTACATCGACCTTCCTCCTCATCTTCCCTGTCCTCCCCCCTATCAACGTGATGGTGTCGTTACAGGAGCTCGCGCTACTAAAACCTCCGCTACGGTTGCACTCCGAGGAATACAGCTGAAGCATGAAATGAAGCCACGCCTTCGTCTCTATCCTATGGACTAGTCGCTGCAGACGGATAGCTGTAACGCATGCAAAGAGCAGAGAGAGGTGGCACCTACGACGGTGGCCACGAATGGGATGCAGCTCTCTCCACACACAACACATGCCCAATCTCTCTGCTCCAGTATTGCGTGTGTGGCATGCTCGATTGCCAACATGGTGTGGGTGGCTCATATCGATCAGAGAGACTGTAACTCCCTAATTGAGTCTCTCACATCGAAAGGAAACTAAAATCGAATCCTCCTAAGACTGTTTACACTCCCAATTCCAGCTACTGTAGTTTACTAAGAGAGTTCATTGAACAGAGTCGACATCTTATTGCATTTCATATGATTCATCAACAAGCACTCACGAGCTACAAATCACACCAGCTTGCAGTCCGAATTCCATTCCTTGAGATCGCCAAGCTCTCTCTCCACCGCTCCCCTCCTCACGGCAACGTGTAATCTGCAGCAAAATTCCCATACCAAATCGTTAGCAGAGGTGCACCAATAGAACAGACCGAAGAAGGATACACTCTCTCTCTATCTCTCCACCGACTGACCTCCACATTTGTAGCCCACCGGCCTGTCCGCGAGGTTGCAGCGCTTGGGGATGGTAACGGCGATCTCGGGCTTGACGCCGGCATTCTTCGACGTGGTCGACAGCATGATAGCGCAGAGGCAGATGGGGTTACGGCCGAATCTCTGCACCGCCGCGCAGCACCTCCCCGGCACCACCACCTTGGAGTCCCTTGTCGCCGCCCCGCACGGAGTCACCACCTGGAACGCCACCCTATCCACGGGCACCCGGCCGCACTCCCCCGCGCCGTCGGCCCTCTCCATCCCCGCGATGCCCGCCACCGCCAGCAACGCGAGGAGGCAGAGACGCTTCATCGCGGTGTCCATCTCTTCCTGCTCTCCTCCACGCACCACGGCCAGCCGGTGCAGGGCTTTATATGGAAAGCGAAGCTCCCAGTGGAGAGCTGCCCGATGCACCGAGCGCAAGTGGAGGCCGCCATGACAGCATTGACTGTACAAGAAATGACCTGGTAACATAGCGGACGCTTCACGCTTGGAACTCCCAGTCCCATCCTTAAGACTTCAGACTCATCGAGGCTGCAGAGGTCAGTCAACCTTCCCTACATCATATTCCAAACTGGGAAAGGTAAAGCATCACTTTCTTCTCCGTTTCATGGAACCTCGCGTTTTGTGATCGGAGAGGTTTGTATGATTCCGTTCCTTTGCCTACGTAGGATTTGTGTTATCATCAACCCATTGCTACCAATCAGCTGTGCATATTAAGGGATGAAAACACTTTTGAGTAATTGAGTCCGTAAGTGTTTCAAACTTAGTGTTGTTATTCTTATAAATGTAGATATAAGTAAAGAACGTTGAATTTTATGAATTTTTAATTTATTTTTAATTTATTAATTTATATAATTATCTAATAACAAATTTCAATAAGAGAAAATCGGGAAATATTTTTATATTAAATCATTATAGAAAGCTCATAAGGCTATAAATAATTCAATTTTTTTTGTTTTTTATGTTATGACTAATTTGAACGACTTTGTTAAAAATAGATAATTCTTAGAGCAAATATTCTTTCCTATCGTATTGATTTATGACCAACTCGAGAAAATATTGATATAAAGATATCATCATCAAGTCATCTTAATCAAATTTTCTTTTAATTTGAAGATTTCTTCCTCTCACGTATTGAAAGTCAAAAAGGAACGGAAGCTTCGACGACAAAACGGAAGATGGAAAGCAAAATTAAAAGACCCAAACATGATGTGGAAAACGATAAAAAATGAAGATGGAAAATTAGTCTCTTTGTGGGTCGACGTCAAAGTCTCAATCGGAGTGGATGCAAATTGCGAGAGGTGCGTTCACGTCAAGTCCCGATAGAATGGGTGGGTTCACATCACGTCAATGTTTTAATGTTCATTCACATCACGTCACATCACATATATCATGGAATTGTGCGCTTCACACCTTTCGACGACGATATCATTTCCATGGGATTATGTTTCCACCCATTCGGAGGAAGATTGATTTCTGACGCGGAGCGTTCTTACTCGCTGAAATCCTGAAATGAAGATTAGGATCACTGATATTTCATCTAATAAATAAAGATTAGAATATTTCAATGCAGAGTTAGAAAAGAATATATGAATATTCGAGCATTATATACAACACGGGGAGGAGACGATGAGCTTTATATCGATTATGATGATAAATGATATCAAAACATGTCTATTAGGGATCTAAGTAGAAAAAATATTATCGATAAATATGATCAGAATTATCATTAGAGTTCTCCGAACATGTTGTTAGTAAAAATTTTAGTTTCAATTAGACCTTCGTAAGATTGATGTATCATTAATTGAAACTCATCATTATTGTGATGATCTATCAAGATGATACATTACCATACTATAAATTTTTCGTGTAGAACAAGCTTAGCTGTCTGTAAATCCTTATGGATGAAGGTAACTTTAGCATATTTTCATTTGCTATTCCTTTCTATTATATAGTGTATGCACATTTGATGAATAAGTTTGATCAATAGGAACAAAGTTATCTTTATCCTTAGAGACATGTGTTTCAGAGTCTTCGTAAGTTTAAATGAACAACATATATATAGAAACTCTCTAAAGCATACAATTTCTAATAGATCTTATAATCGAAAAAAACATTCGATGACGCATATTATAAAACATCATGCGATCGAAATATCTCAAATTTTCTATTAGGTTATGAGGATTGCAATCGATTTTGTATAGTAAATTTATAAGACATCGAAAGAATAAAATCGTATGAGAACTATCAAAAAAACAATAATTTTTTGTGATTCATATGCCTATCCCAACGAGGATAAATGATGACTCATGAATCTTTAAAATTTTAAACTAAAAAAATATTTATATATTATCTAGTTTTCTTTTTAACTCTCTCTCTCTCTCTCGCAATGATCTCAATCAAATTCTTCATCATCAGATGAACCCCATGTTGAGTCATCATGCAAAATATGTAGATCACCTCATGCCAAACCCCAAGTTGAGTCCTCATGCCAAAACTCATGTAGTTGGAATGTGCATGTGAACATGCAAGATATTTTATAGTTCCTTCTTCTTGGATCTTCTCCTTGTACAGCCATAATGGGACGCACCCATTAGAAGCCTACTCTTCCGACGACAACTAAGGGAAAGTTTGCCCCATCACATGGGGAAGGAAACATGCTGTCGGTACAATGTTTACATAATGCCTTGGGTGATTAATTTCATGTAATTGATATATGCTTTTGGAGTAAAAAACTAGTTCTAAGATAAATATATATATATATATATATGATTTGAGAAAAATATAGAAAAAAATAAGATATTGATAAAAAAAAAATATCATCAGTCAATCATCATCAAACACATGACTATCATATGATATTTATGGTTAAAAAAATGATAGAGGCTACTCTCCACTCATCTAATCACGTGGGCAAGTCTAAGGCGGACGATTATGGGTTGTCTGTTTCTTTATCACCCGCATGAGTAAGAAGTCAAGAAGTGACTATTGGAGGTGGTTAAAAGCTCCTTCCTCATAAAATATTTTATTTTACTCCTTTATGACTATATATAAAAACTCATTTTAAACATAATAAAAAAATCATCTTTTTAATCACTTGTGTCTATACTCATATACCTCAGGTTATTAATTTGGGCATCGAAAGAATTAAGTCGAGAAACCTCTTTCAATTTCGATTTTTATGCAAGTGGCATATGGAGAACTCGACGTTTTTATCTTGAATGCACCTCGAACATTGCTATATATATGGGTCCGGATCACGTCGAAGTAATTAGGATATTAACGATTTCTTCCCAGATAGATATATTAGAAAAAAAATAAAAACGGAGTATGTGTTTACAAATCCATCGCTCGGGTAAATCCAACTACTTTTATTCTCAGTAGCTTCGTAAAAGAATTTTCTTCATTGCTTTGAGGTATATTTCTAGATCGTTAGACATAGATGGCTGATTCGAGCAAAGCTTATTAGGTTCATGTCTCTTGATTTATTATGATGTCAACCACGCTTCTTTGTGTGAAGGTTTCTCCGACAATCCTCGTGAAGATATTTTTATATAATTTGAGACAACATAATAGGAAAGTTTAATGTTTGAGTTGAAATAGGTGAACGTAGATCTCATATCAATACCATATGGCATAGTCTTTCATCACTCATATGATTGGCTTGCAAGGCACATATGACTAGCATGGTGCTCGGCCACACCAATCTTTCAGTGCTCGAGCAATAGTGCTCGCCAAGTTAGTCTTCAATGCCTAAGTCACGATGCTCAGCCACGTCAATCTTCAATGCCCGAGTCACGACACTCGGCCATATCAGTCTTCAGTGCCCGAGCCATAGTGTTCAGCCACATCACTCTTTCGTGTTCGAGCCATGGTGCCCAGCCACATCAATCATTCAGTACCTGAGCAATGGTGCTCGGCCACATTAGTCTTCAGTGCCTGAGTCACGACGCTCAGCCACATCAGTCTTCAGTGCTTGAGTCACGACGCTTGGCCACATTAGTCTTCAGTGCTCAAGCCATGGTACTCGGCCACATTAATCTTCAGTGCCCAAGCCATGGTGCTCGGCCACATCAGTCTTTTGTGCCTGAGCCATGGTGCCCGACCACATAAATCCTTCAGTATCCAAGCAATGGTGCTTGGCCATATCAGTCTTCTATGCTTGAGTCATGACGCTCGGCCACATCAGTCTTCATTGCCTGAGCCATGGTGCTCGACCACATTAGTCCTTCAATGTTCGAGTCATGGCGCTCGGCACCGCCTATCCTCAATGTTCGAACTGTTATGCTCGACACCATTGCTGCTCTCGGTATCAAGCAACACCGCTCGTCCAATCAAAATTCTGACATTTGTTCCCAACAAGCCTTATCTTCAACCGATGCTTGTCCCCAGAAATCCCTGATAACACATAGTTGAAGAGAGACTTCATGTATATTTTATAGGTTAGTATATGTAACAATAAGATGACTTGCGATGGGATAATGACACCGGCTAGCTAGGAGAGTGTCGTCTTACAAGAGGGACAATCTCTTTCATACAAAATGGTGGCTCATGGCATGAACATAGCTTGTGACAATAAATGTGCACCACGTTTGGTTCATAATCGGTTTTATTATCGCATCACGATAGATCATTCTTCCTCTCGAGTTGAGATGAGAGTATTTGCATGACGGGTAATATAACATTTTAGCGCTATAAGATAGTGTTGTTTATGAGAGCAAAGGGTGATAAAAAAAAGAAAAAGATAAAGTATAATTGTTGATAGGGGAAGAAGTTATTAACATTGTGATCAGTCTGACATAGTCCAAACCCATATACATAAGGTTGTTTGAGATACATTCAAGATAAAAACATCGAACTCTCGAGGTGTCATCTATACGAAGATCAAGGTTAAAAGAGGTTTTTCAATCATATCTTTTGGACACTTAAGTTAGTAACTCGAGGCATACAAGTGTGAATGAAATTGGTCAAAAAAGATAATTCCCTTCTTCATTGTGTCGATAATAAGCTTTTGTACTTAGCTGAAAAAAGGAAAAAAAAATTTCATGAAATATTCTGTGAGGAGATAACCTTTAACTATCTACAATAATCTTCTCTTGACTTCTTGTCCACATGAACGATTAGAGGGGACAACCCATAATCGCTTACCTTGTCTACATGAGTAAACATGTGAAGGATAGCCTCTGTCCTCTCCTTTCACCTCAGATATCACGTGATAAAATATAAGAAGATCGTTGTTGATAGGGGAAGAAGTTGTTGATGTCGTGATCAATCCGACGTGATCGAAACTCATATACGCAAGATTGTTAGAGGTAAATCCAAGATGAAAACACCGAGCTCCTGATATATCACCTATACGACGATTGAGGTTAAAATAGATTTTTCGATCATATCTTTCGGATACTCAAGTTAGTAATTCGAGATATATGAGTCTGAACGAAAGTGGTAAAAAAAAGGTAACTCCCTTCTTCGTTATGTTGATGACAAACTTTTATACCTGGTTGTAAAAGGGCAAAATATTTTATGAAATATTATGTGATGAGACAACATTTAACTATCTACAATAATCTTCTATTGACCTCTTGTCCACATGAATGACTAGAGGGGACAACTCATAATTGTTTACCTTACCTAATGTGAGTAAATGAGTGAAGGATAACCTCTGTCCTCTCCTTCTACCTCAGATACCACGTGATGGTCACGTTTTCGATGAAGATTGACTGATATTGTAATCCCTATGATTTGTTATTCCTTATATTGGTTATGGTATTTCTTATACCCAATTAATTAATTATTGAACTAATATCTTTAATAAAAAAAAGAGCTGATACAATGATACAAGAGAATAATCTATTAAAAAGTTGGTCGCCTTTTATTTTCTTAAACAATTCGTTTTTACAACTCTTCCTCAAAGAGAAAAATATTCTTCGTCACGGATACCGACGCGGTTGAGTTACGACCAAAACAATTGCGGTAGGTATGTCGACATCGTTGCGTTCCTCATGGCAGTCACTTGCAGGCACCTTAAGGTTCTCCTCCCTATGCTGTTCTTACCCATCCCAGCCTTCACTTGTTTATGCGAATCCATTGGAGTGATGCATCATCATCCTGTGTGCACCAAAACCTGCATGTGATTTCCTCTGCTCCATCTTTCTAAAAGAAGTCTGCGTGTGTGTAAACTATTTGCTGTCATGTCTGATATGTCATCATCATCCATTCGATACAGATCTTTTCATTGAACATGTTCAGATGTGATTACATCTTCCAAGGAGGCCTCCTCGAAGCAGAGGCTCGTAAAGAAGTCCAAAGATAAAACTATTTGGATCTGCGATTCTTCCTGCATGAGATCGAGTTTGACTCCTTTTGTTCTTGAAGGACAAGAAGAGCTGTTAATAATGACGTTTGATCTCTTCGATTCCAATATCCAACATCTGTTTGATGAATTGAGACTCTGCTTTCATTGGGAAAAGTATGGGGCCGAGGGAATACCCGACTAACTATTCGAGCACTTCTACAATGGTCATTACGGGATGGCGAAGTCATGGGAGAAGACACACAACTGCCACTATGCACCTGCGATGCCTATTCCTTCACCAACATAGTCTGCCCGACCACCGTACGCTCGGTGGGGAGACAGCGCCCGGAGCTGCCACTGCCACCTTCTCTGCGGAGAGAACGCACATGGCGCCTGACGCACGCCACCTGCTCCCTTGCAGGCGTGCCGTGGCTCGTCTTCCTCTCCGCTGTTCCTTCTTCTCCGAGAGAATCCTTCGGCGTTTCGTTCTCCGAGGGAGACGTTGACGATTCAAACACGCAGACTACGGAGGTCAATGAGGAAAAAAGTCTTAGACGCGTTCTTCCGTAGGTACTGACAATAAATAAGTGACAGCCTTCTTCCTCCGCCGTTGCAGCCTCGCCCGCTGCAGGTAGTCGTCTAACGGCAGCAGCAGGCCGCAGCCTCTCCTCGCGTGTGAGAGAGAGAAGGGAAAGAGACGCCCGCTACTGACATCACGCTTCAAGAAGTAAGCGAAGCGCGCAGAGCTCGTGAGAGGGTAGAGTGGAGCCAACCGGCGGGTCTGCACGTCCATAACCCAAATAAATATTTAAAATAAATAAATAATACATTATATTTTTTAAGTAAATATATCTTTAAAAATCAACATAAATATGGGTGAATTCTCAAAAAAAAAAAAATCAAAGTTTCAGAATTTTTCACACTGCCTCCTATCTCTAATGGTATGAAAAGATAATTTTACTCTTTATCATTTAAAAAAATTCCTATCAAATCTTATTTGCTCTTCCATTTCCACTTGTGCTAATATATATCTTCGTCTCACCCTCCTCCTACCTCTCATTGTGGTAATGGATCGTGAGAGTAAGCTACTCCCTTCCTTCTCACTCGTAATTATCGACGAGAGGAGGGTGGGGTTATTATCATTGGACCCTCAACCCTCACTGTCATCATTGGTCGCAAAGGTATTGCATAGTATCATATATTTTCTTACTCACGTGATGCAAACAAGGATTATTGTCGCTTGCTCCCTTCCTCACGTGAGGATGATGTAGACTATTATTAGTCATGAATGTGCTAAGCAACACCCTTTCCTTTGTAAGGATAATGAGGATCGCTTTGTCAGAGTAAAGTATAGGATTATGATCGACGAAGATAGGATGATCATTTTAAAAAATAATTTATAAGAATTTTTAAAAGTTGAAGCTCTATTTAAAAAAATTTAAAATTTAAGTCTTTTTCGAACATTTATCTTAGAGTTATTTTCCATCCAAAAAACACTCGTTGTTAATTTTATCATGAAATACAAAAATATTATTATTAAAAAAATAATTTTTAATAAATAGAAAGTGTTAAGATGTAATAAAAATATTTATCAATTGGACTAATGGATATCTAAAAAATCTACTTGAATAATTAATCTTCATTTTAAGGAAAAAAAATCCATCCTAATATTTTGATTTGAAGAATAGGTAAAAAGGTGGGAAGGGGAAGGAGGTCTGCATCTTTTTCTGCCCCCCTCCTCTTCCCATTAATTATTATACAGTTCATCATAGTTTGGAGCGTTCCATTTTTCTCCTTTCAGGTGCGTTTTCGGGTCTCGCTCTTCTCCCCTTTCTCTTGCCGGTCCTCTCGATCGGCGGTGGTGGCGGCCGCCGAGTGACGGGACAGCCGCGGAGGATCGCCTTCTCCAACTAGAAGGGGAGGCGAGAAGGCGGAGCCCACGAAACCCAACTGTCTTACTCACTGACGTTAGCAATCTCATGCTTATTCTTCTTTGTTCCCGACAACAAAGTCGTCTCTCTCCATTTGTACATGCGCGCTTGTGAAGAGCGATCTCTGTTTCCTTCTTTGCTGGGGTTACTTTCTGGCCTTGGATCGAATTCGCCTCCGAGATCGGGACAAATCTGATCTGCGTCGCGTCGATCGGGTTATGTGGAGAACAAGTTGTTGGATCGTCGGTTGCCCGTCATGACGCTCTACATTACTCGCGAGGCTTCCAAGGTCCTTCCTTCACATAATCCATCTGTTTTGCTTTTCTTTTCCTTCTTCGCAACATTTCTGAAACCCTGTCTCCTTCTGCAGCTATGGAGGAAGGTTTGCGTGGAGACATCCGTGGAGCTTCAACTTCTCGCGGAGAAGTGGAAGCTTCTGCTCGCCGGACTCGTATTCCAGGTATTCATTCGATTCTTTTTCTTGGGTGCATCAAATTGATTGCTGAACAACTAACTATTCGGATGGAAATATTTGGGAATTCAAATTTTAGAGAAGTTCTTTATGTTGTTTTGGATCGGACATTCTCTTCGAGGGAATCCCTAAATTAGGGGTTTTTTTGTTATGGGTACTGACTAGGGAATCCAGGTCGTGTCTTGGTACACCAAAAAGTCATTACGTCTGCTACTAAGAACTTTCCTGATTGCTCGATGTGGCAAGTTGAGTGCTAGAACAGATGCAGCTTTTCACGGTCAGAAAGTAATTTGCTGCACTTTTTGTTTTTTTAGTGTTTAAATGCGGTTGGTTTGAGAACCTTGTGTTACCTTGTCCTGAAAGAAGTCTGGGGGTGCTTTCCTTCAATAAACTTTTGCCTTATTGATTCTTCTAGATAATCTACTTTCTTTTCTTTTTGTATCTACGATCTTGTTCTTAGAGTTCTCTTTTGGTGGTCTTAGTGACAAAATAGGGCAACCTTGGCATTGATCTCTTAGATTGTTTACCTGATGTTTTTTGTGCCGTTAATAATCATATGCCTCTTTTTATCTCTGTTATTGGAATCAATTGTGGGACAATGTGATTAGCTACTGAAAGTATTTGTTCCAATTATATTCATCATACATGGTTAGTGTATGAATAGCTATACAAGTTAAAAATTATGGATGAGATCAGGGAACTAATAATTTTTTTTCTTTTTTTAGTATATTCATGGGCTCTCTGCTCGAGGAGTTCATTATCTACATCAACCTGGACCAACTCTTCAAGATCTTGGGTTTATGATCCTTCCAGTGTGTACCGGTGCCACATTCAATTGATTACAATTCAACAAAAAAATAATGTCAGTGCTGTTTTGAAGTGACATGCCAGTTATACCAATGCTTTTGCAATTTCAGGAACTTGGAAAAGAAAGAGGCTATATCAGTGAAAGTCTATTCACCTTCGTCTTTTTGTCCTTTGTACTGGTATGCATTGTCCTTGTCTAATGTGTTCTCTTATAAGTTTCTGCACATATAATTCTGTTAGAATTAAGGAAAAGGTCTAAAATTACAAGGTACGTTTGCTTATTGAAGCAATGCCAATATCTGCATAACTTCAATATGAAACGTGTTGGAGCTTTACCAAAATAAAATTATCATCATGCAGACAATTCAAGTTCATACTATATTTGATAGCCCTTTTCTATTTATGTTGCTGCATATTCCCTTCTATTGTTGTGCTCTTATCTTGCTGTGACCTTTTTTATTTTTCAATTGCCTTTTTTCAAAGTTTTTGCATTGTTAGTCTGGTGTTTCAGATTATATTTATTATATAAGCAGGATATCTTCTTTGAAGGCATCACGGTTTCACTCAGTACCCTGATGCAGCCATCTCTTTTCTCTCTAGTGTATGTTTGTGCATATCTTTATGGATACACATATGCCATCATGTGCCATGTCATAGAGTATAGCCATGTCTGCCACGAAGCTCTTAGTCTTACATTATATTTCTTACCTTTACTGCCACAATAGGCACCATATCTTTGTTGAGTGCGAGATAGATGATTATGGAATGTTGTTGTTACTGTTGCAGTGGACATTTTATCCTTTTGTTTATCATAGCAAGCGCTTCTACACTGTTCTGCTTTGGCGGAGAGTCTTGGCATTTCTAGTTGTAAGTTTTTCATCTATTATTTCCTTTCTCCGTGGTCATTCTGTTGTCCGACACCTTTGGAATTGTAAGATTGTGTTTCTCTGTTTGTTGCCTTTTCTTGGTTGTTCTGTATTCTCCTTGCCCTCAGGCTTGTCAAGTGTTGCGGATCATTACATTCTACTCTACCCAGCTTCCTGGTCCTAACTATCATTGTCGTGAGGTATTATCTCCATGAATGTCTTGCCAATTCTTAATACTATTTTACCGCTAAAATAATTGCTATCTATAGTTTTACTGTAATATTTTGTTTTTCATGTCATTTAGGGATCAAAGCTTGCCAGACTGCCCCCACCAGAGAGTGTAACTGAAGTGCTTCTAATTAACTGTATGATCCTTTATCTGATATTATCTCATGGTAGTGATATGACATAAATTCCATTTAATTCCATTGAGGTATCTATTTTGATTTTCCTGCTTGCAGTTCCTCGTGGAGTCATATATGGCTGTGGTGATCTTATTTTTTCGTCCCACATGATATTTACACTGGTGTTTGTGCTTACATACCATAAATATGGTTCTAAAAGGTACATCTTTGATATTCAATTATGCTCGTGAATTTGATGTTCTGGGAGTCCACAACTATGCAACTATGATTGCTTGTTGTTAACCTAATTTCAATAACTTAACTGCAGATTCATTAAGCTTCTTGCTTGGGTTATTGCTATCATTCAGAGTCTGCTTATAGTAGCTTCCCGGAAGCATTACACAGTAGACATAGTCGTTGCATGGTGGGTTGAATTTGTATTCTCATTTTTTCTTTTATTTTTTTTCACTTTTTTTTTTGGTGGCTACTGGACTATATTTTGATTTTAATGCTTGTAGGTATACAGTGAATTTAGTGGTATTCTTCATCGACAAGAAACTACCAGGTGTGTATCTGGTAGCCTGTGTTTTTCATTATCGCTATTTATTTTGCTTTTCTTGTAGATTTGATAAATGAAAATTTTCATATTGCTTGACAGAAATGCCCGATCGTTCTAGTGGATCACAACCATTGCTACTGCTGAGTGTTAAAGAGAAAGAAGGAAACTCTAGAGAAGAGAACCTCAAGTTATTGAATGGAAATTCAGTGGATACTGCTGATTGGGTATAACACTTTTAACTGATATGTTGCTTTTCTAACTGACCATCGTTAGTTAGTCTTAGTACGTTATGTGGTCGACTGGTGATGTACATACATCTCGCTGTGGCTTTATCAACCAAGTTTATGAGGATCAGGTTGATTTCAAACATAACTTAGATCTACTCTATTTGTTTCCATAAGTGGTCACTTGTATCTGTCTGAAGTCAAAGAACCTTACTTTTGTTTGCATGACAATCAAAACTAGACTTATGGATCCAGTGTTACCTTCTGTAAGTGTTCTCTGCATGGTGTCTGCCAACATCGAAATAGTTTATGAAACTAAACATTACACATCGATTAACAACATCTAGTGTTGTCGGCACACGGCAGATTCAATAAGTTTATTGTGTTTTATATTACCGGGAATTTGTTATTTGCCAATGGCTCTTCCTTTTCTTGTTTCCCTAAGATGACTGAAGGGTATAGATCACATTATGCAAACATCAACCTATCAGAGTTTTAGAACATAAGCTATTTCATCTACAGAACATAGTGTCTTTTCTTTTACATAATTACTATCTGATTCATTCCCCATCTCTTATGACTGCACATTTGTGATTTGTTTCCAACCAGAGGCAGAGAATGCAAACGAATGGCAATCATGGAGAAGAATCCATCCACATCCGTTCTGAATCTGCAGCTAATGGTAAATAGATGATATCGGACATCACTGTTTTGGCTGCATATTCCACAGAGGGGATTCCAAAATGGATGGTGCCTCTTAAGTCTCTTCAAATCAAAGGCCTACTTGGAAGTTGGCACATCATATTGATGACTATACAAGTAATTGAAACTGTGCCTGGGCACACAATCATTTTGCTCTTACATCATAAAATGTTCATATGTATTATTTCCTTCTACAATTGCTTATTAAGCAGTAAAAAAGAATGATCTCCATCCATATATGGTGTTCTCACTCTTGATGGGCTGTGTACCCTGTGCTTTATATCCTCCTTGTCGCTTTAGGAATTAGGAAGTTTTGTGTTCACAGGAAAGCTGGAAGGAATATGTACCCCATAAAAGGAAAAGATATCTTGGAAATGGTAGCTAGCTATGAAGTTGTTGCTTTAGGGTTATAACTTGTAGGGTTTCTTTTGTTCTGATGCTTGTTATGTAGCTCCCAAGTGATGCTTCCATGTGAAGCAGAAAGCATAGTGAATAATACTTCTCATCCACTTGAATGATGATTGTTGTGTTCATTTGCCCATTTTACTTAACAAAAAATACTTTCCTCAATATTAGGAATTCAACCTTTATGATCAAAATTGTCACCTGGAAGTAGTTACAATTTCCAGCCCTTAATTTCCTCAATTCTGACCTTTTTGTGGCCTTCCCCTCTCTGAATTCGCAAAATAATAAGAATATATAACGATAAAGATTTTGATTGAGGTATCACTGATCCTAAAACAGAAGAGATGGTATGATGTTTTATTATATGGACGAAAAGACAAGTAGTTGCAGGCTGCCCGCATGCGCCACATTGTTATCTGCAACAAGGAAGAAGAGGGACGAGGGACAGATGCCACCCCCTCGTTCTCAGACGGAAACAGGAGGAGGAGCCACCGGGCCCGGTGCTGCTCCGGAGCTGAGAAACTCCGCCATGGCGCGGCGGGGGTCCCCTCGCTGAGCCTCGCACAGATCCGGCAGGAAAACACCTGTAACATTGCCAGATAACCACGGAATCAGAACCGCACAGGCTTCTTACTCGTATTCCTTCTGCTTATCTCTCTGATTTATTAGCCAAGCTTTTGATTGATGCATAAGCCGAATTCATCAATCAACATCGCTCTACTAATCTAATCAATCAATTAGCTTGATGATGGTGATCTATCAATCCTATATGGGTCTAATGCGCCTAAGTAGCATCCGAGAACAAAAGATTAAATAAGACTAATCTTGCCTTTTGCCGAATATATAATTACTTCTTTTTAAGATCCTTCGGCCCACTGGGCCTAAGCTGATGAACTGTGTCGGACTTCCTGCTTTCCTTCTAAGGTTTCCTTCGAGGCTAATTAACGTAAGATTCTGAGCCATGGCATGGGTTCGGTCATACCTTCTCCGGAAGCGAGATTGAAGTAGAGGTCGACGATGTTGGGGCAGTTGCTGTAGCACTCGGCGGAGCAGATCTTCTGCACGAAGTCAGGCTCCAGGAGAGAGTCGGAGGAGATGCCGACGTTGCCGCGGGCGACGCCGCACGCCCGCACGCACTCGTCCGTCTCTATCCAATCCGATATTCCCTCCGCCACCGCCTCCGACGTCCTGCACTGGTAATCGGTGCGGCCGCCGCCGAGCTGCGTGTTCTCCAGCAGGCACCGTTTCGACGCGGACGACACAGCGAACGCGCACAGGTCCTGCGGCAGGTCCTCGCAGATCACCCCTGCTGAGACACACCGAGGCGTCAGGTTGACACGATGGAGAAGATTACAAGTAAAAAGAGGCGCATTTCAGCAACGCACGAACCTGTGGCGGACGGGAGGAGGAGGAGGAACTGAGACAGGAGGAGGACCAAGGCCGTCGCGGACGAAGATGCCGGGAAGGCCATTGGTCAGACGAGGTAGGACGCGCTGGTGTTTGAAGAGACCAGGATCGAATGGTAGGGTGCATGGCCAAGGAGGAGGTCGACTCGTTATATAAAGAGGGGAGAGAGAGAGAGAGGGAGAGAGAGAGAGAGAAGGCTATTTGGGGGAATGACTTGACGGCCATAATCGAAGGCTTTTTCTTTCTCCCTGCATTCGCGGGGCTGCGGCAGCGTGCGGCGTACAACGTTCAGCGGCGTCCGTGGAATACGTGCGTTCACAGGTTGTAATGTAGTGAAGATTGACATAATCCAACGCCACGGAACTAATTTTCCTAATAATTCGGATTAACGACCATTTAATGGAAATGATTAAACAAATTACCATTAGTAAAAACTCCTCACCTCGCATATTTAGTTATGATATTCCATCTAATATTAATTGTCACACATAAAATGATTATGAACATAATAAACTGACTTCATATCCTAAAATTAACAGTAGATGTTATATTCCATCATATATTTACTTCATTCTTCTTCTCATAGTTCCCTAGAATTTCCACTCTTCAATACCAAACTGCAATGAAGAACTCAGGTACTGAACAAAAGATTTAAGTACAAGTTTCGAACCACAAATCATTGCTTCTCTCAAATTGCCATTAAAAAGACTATAGTGATGAAAATTATTTTGCTCTTATAAGCTCTGTCATGAGCTTTAGCTGAATAAACAAACTAATTCCATGGACAGAATGACCGCAGACTTATAACAAGAACAAAATTAAATTAAAATGGGGAACGTTAGAAAGAAATTGATAGCAGATAAATCCTAACTAGCAGTGCTGCGAGAGTAAGACCGTGCATTAGTTCGCCCGACAACATTATTAGCTCTTCAAAAGCTTTCAACCCCATCTTCATTTTATAGGTTTTCTGGCAATCCTGTTGAATAGGCTCTCAAATGCCGACTGTTGAATTGAAGATATGTCTCTTTTGTTTGCCATGTTTCCCTGATGCACAATGTAAACTGCAGCTTTGAGAAGCATGTCTCTTCAGTGATAACCAGGGTGGATGGCCTTTTAGGTTGCTAGCCGCAGCTTCACTGTTTCTGCTTAAAACACATTCAGATGATCTTTTTCAAAGGCAAGATCAATTTTTAATGTCAAGGGAAGAACAACACTTGACAAGAATATCTATCTATGGAAGAACAACACTTGACAAGAATATCTATCTATGGAAGAACAACACTGTTGATCGTACCTGGGACTGAGATATGTATCCTGGAGTTTGTTATTGCAGGACTTGATACCCATTGGTTGCGAGCTATTATAAAGACTTTATATCCAACATCCATCCCACCTTTTGAGTACTCCTTTATAATGGCAAAATTCGTAATGTTTTGGGCTGAGGTGTGAGAAGGATGCAACAGAAAGCAGAATGTAGCATCTAGCTGTGTTCCTAAAATATCAGCCAACTTCTCAACTCTTGTTGATCAAAGCTGCAGTCTTTTTGAGATTGATTTGATCAGTATCTCCTGATATCTACATAGAGCAGGTTAAGTTTTCGAGTTGAAATCACCAGTAGTCTTTGCATGAGCATATGCCATTACAGAAATGATGGAAACGACTGGAGTCTCTGACAATTATCTCACGGTTAGCTATCTCTGACACAAATTTAAACACAGTGTGGCAGTCTCCACAAACACGGAGGTTCTTTACAATCTGGATAGTCGTACCGGGTTCTGTGCTTAAAAGAGCAAAGCATATGGCTAACCTTTCACTGTGACTAGAGAGGAAGGATTCTTTCTCCTCTTCTTCAACATTATGCATCACTGAACTTGTGTCAGGAACATAACCCATCTTCTCCATTTTCTCACGCAAATCGTTCCAAATATCACGCATCTTCTCATACTGTGGGTGAGATTGATCACCAACACTAAATGCATGGATAGTGTTCCTAATATCGACCCAACTGCAACCGGGAGTTTTATTCACGCCTATGTGTTTAATTGCCGATCTCATCCTTCTAACATCGGTCCATCTTCCAACCTGTGCATATATATTTGAGAGAACCACATGATGAGCAACATTCTGAGGCTCCAGTTTGACTAAATGATCCAGTGCAATTTCCCCCATTGCTACATCAGAATGCATTCTACAACCACCCAACAGCGCTCCCCATACACCAGCATCAGGAGTCATTGGCATTCTTTGAATCAAGGACCAAGCTTCACCTAATTGACCAGCACGACCTAGCAAATCTACCATGCATGCATAGTGCTCTACGTTTGGTTCCAAATGGTGTTCTGTCATCATAGATTCAAAGAACTTTTTTCCTTCTGCAACTAAGCCTGCATGTCTGCAAGCAGACAGTAGACCAAGAAAGGACACAGAATCTGGCTTGACGAAGCTATCCTTCATCTGCAGAAACAAAGAGATGGTGCTTTCACCATGTCCATGAATGGCATATCCAGCAAGCATTACGTTCCACGAGACTCTATCTTTTTGATCCATTTGGTTGAAGAAGTGTCTGGCATTATCAAGCCTTCCACATTTTGTGTACATGTCAATTAGACAGTTCCCAACAAGCACTTGAGACACAAAGCCGATCTTGATTATGTAGGAATGAAGAGCAGAGCCTTCTCTTAATGCAGCTAGGAATGCTGCTGCTGGTAATATACTTATTAGCGAAATTAAATTAGGCTTCATATTCTCAGCTCTCATCAGGCGAAAGGCAGATATAGCTTTGTTAGCACGACCATTGTGCATGTATCCTGCAAACATGGTATTCCATGATATCACATCCTCATGAGACTTGGTCTCTAAGAACAAAAACTCAGCAGATGGAAGGTCCCCACACTTGGCATACATATCAATGATTGCATTTTTCACATGAAGATCTGAATTAAAACTGTTTTTGATAACCACGCCATGAAGACAAGCACCAATCTCAAGAGCATTCAACAGAGCACAGGATGGAAGGGCACCTACCATGGTACCAGGATCCGGGCAGTGTCCCGCCAATCGCAGTCGATTAAAAAACTCCAAAGCTTTTCCTGCCTCACCAACTTGTGCATAACCATTGATCAATGCATTCCAGGTCACAATATCTTTGTGTTCCATGTTGTCAAACAAAGAATGTGCAGAAGTGAAGGATCCACACTGAGCATACATTGCCACCAGAGCAGTCCCCACCGAAACATCCAGATGAATGTTTGACTTCAGGGCATGACAATGGATGCTCTTTCCTAACTTCAATTCTGACAAGTCTGCACAACCTGGAAGTAGACTCACAATGGTAACTTGATTTGGCATTAGACCTGCCATTTGCATTTCCTGGTAAAGAACTAATGCATCTGTAGGGTGATTGGCCTGGACAAAGGCCGAAATCATTGCTGACCAAGCAACAACATCTCTCTCTTTTATCCCATCAAACAGTGACTTTGCCTTCTCCAAGTCTCCACACTTTGCATACATTGTGACGAGCATTGTTTTGACTGAAATATCTGAATCCACTCCTTTCTCAGTGGCATAATTATGGATGCTCATTCCCTTCTCTAGATCTCCAGTCTCAGATGCAGCAGAGAGGGCACTCACCACCGCTACCTGATTCAACTTTATACCTTCACTTTTCAAGTCATCAAAAAGCACCAGAGCATCTGCATGATAGCCATTAAATACGTAGCCACATATCATCGTTCCCCAAGTTACATCATCTTTCCCGCTTGACATTCCGTCAAAAATCTTACGAGCAATGCCAGTGCTCCCACATTTGCAGTAGGTATCAATCAACCCATTAGATACGGCAGGCAGAAGGCATCTTCTAGTGAGGAAACCATGAATAGCCCTGCACAAAATAAGAGCAGAGAGTTCACACACTGCCGGAAACAAGTTTAGAAATGTGACCGAATTGGGGACTTCACTGGCCACCTGCATCCTCGTAAAAAGCGCCAAAGCTTCTCGAGGACGACCATTCTGGGAGAAACCCGCGATCATGGCATTCCATGAAACCGCATCCGTCTCCGCCATTGACTCGAACAGCTCGTGGGCAGTCGTGACCATACCCAATTTACCATACATGTCAACGAGGCCGGTGGCAATGAAAACGTCACCTGAGAGCCCTCTCCTTACAACCTCCTGCCGTATCATATCACCAGTTTCCAAGTCAAAAGCGCCGGCGCAGGCCTTGGATGCAAAGGTGAAGGTGTACTTGTCAGGCTCAAGCCCTCGCCGCAGCAGGCGGTAGTAAAATTCGACTGCTTTCTTGTGCTCGCCGGTCCTAGTGTAGCACCGGATCATGGAGTTCCACAAGGCCATGGACGGATTGGGAGAGGTGTTGAAGACGGCGAGGGCGGCGTCGGATCGGCGGAAGGAGGAGTAGGAGTTGAGAAGCAGGATGCGCGTGGCGTCGTCCGTGAGGGACCCGAGGACCAGGATGCGGGAGTGGAGTTGGAGGAGGGATCGGACGTCTCTGCAGGAGCGGAGGAGGTGATTGAGATGCTTGGACGGAGACGTTGGATTCGCAGGAGGCGCTGCGACGGGAACCAATACGTGGAAGGGCCGGCGCCGGCACCGCCATCCGCGCATAAACATGTGAGATACGTGCTCTCTTAACAGCACGGTGGGGGTCCAAGCTGAGGCTAGTCGGAAAAAGCAGCGCGGCAGCAGTAAAAAACTTCGAGTTTTCTTCGAGAAGATGAGTCGTCTTCTCGTGCAAGAGGAGCTCCGCCCAGAGATTCGACCAGGTCGCTCTCCTGCGCGCAGCAGCACAAGAGAGGAGAGACGGCGGCAGCACACAGCGGGGAAGAAGACACGAGGATGACGGATTCGATTCATGACGATTTGGGTCACGAACAAGTTGGTTTCGGTTAGATGAAGCCATGTGTTACATTAGAGTCATATAAAAGAGGTTAAACCATGTCATCATTGGATTTAATATACAGTAAATGCCAAGTTCTAACACAGTATGCACGTCCATGAAATGTCGACACCATACCATTAACAACCCCATTTAATTAACAGTACAAGATTTATAAGGTGAATCCAATCATGAAAAGTATACCCAACAGCCAATTGAACTCCTAAAACTTGCAACTCTCTTTAACCGATCCAATGCCAACATGGTTTTCTGATTCGCATTCAGACTGAACAATCTTTGTTTGGTATCTTGAGATCAAAGTGTGAAATAAAATAGTAATAAATTCATTCAAAATGTACCAATTTGCTAATCATTTAAACAATTAAAAAGATACTTGATATTGCAATTCATGGAAGCTTGTAATTGCATGAGTTGAATCCCCATGATAAAAGTATCTAAACACCTGTGTGGTTCAAATGATTTAACAGAGAACTTTTGGTGCATTTTCAATTATGACATAGAGAACTTGGAGCACAGGGATAAACATAAGGGGATTTGAGATTTGAAGAATGATCCGAGTATCTATTCATAAATACCTATTAACCTAGAAAAAAATCATTTGTTGAAAATTTGTCTGATCAAAATTTCTGCCCAAGAGAAGTAAATTTGGCAGGGACAACCACCATGCATATCAACCCTTGATAGATAGGATCTTCTGACATTTTCCTTTGATCCATTTTGCAGTTGTCTTTCTTTGTTTGTTTTCTGCATCATTTATAAGGAAGAAACATGAACATGTAGACATACTATATGTACAGAACCAAATATAAAGGATACAAAAAGGTAATGGCAAAAGACAAGCAGCAACAAGATTATATGCATAGAATGGGAGTGTGCTGGAATGTTTCCAGTGTTTGAGCATGTCTCAGATCTTTGTTAGATGTGAAGTAAAAGAAATTTTCAACCATCACAACATTCTCAACTGTATTCTGCATCATTTATAAGGAAGAAACATGAACATGTAGACATACTATATTTACAGAACAAAATATAAAGGATACGAAAAGGTAATGGCAAAAGGATTGGAAAAATCAAAAGACAAGCAGCAACAAAATTATATGCATGGAATGGGAGTGTATACTGGAATGTTTCCAGTGTTTGAGCGTGCCTCAGCTCCTTGGTAGATGCGAAGCAAAAGAAATTTTCAACCATCACAACATTCTCCACTGATTCAATAATCTTTACATAGAAGGAAATGAATTCAAGTTCAGAATGATGAAAATGGCAGTTGATTTAGCTTTCAGGCGGTTTTGTAGATGGTAAATGTGCAAATGTGTCTTCCGGGCTTTAGTTTTCTTGTATGATCATGACTCTTCTACTAAAACAAAGTCAGGGCAATCAGTCACAATTGACATAATATGTCATATGATTTGCTTGACAGGAAATTTTGACTAACTTATTGTCTAGCTAACTCTATAAGCCAATCCAACAGATTTGCTTGAAAGGAAAACATTAACGGAATCATGAAATACTAAAGCAACAAAAGACGCCAATAAAAGATTTAATTCAGATGAAAGATAATAACATTTTCAGGTAAACTTGCATTGAGAACCAATGAAACTTGCATTGAGGATATTTAAACAACATGGAGGATAAGTCTACAAAATTTGTGGTAAAGTTCATCAAATATTACCAATTCTTTGATTCTTCTTCAGGCAAATAGTCAATACTTTTGAATCGTATGATTATCCAACCATAACAAGTCTTCTTGATCTGAGATTATGGTGTGGAAAGGACAGATTCCGCAAGAGAAGCACAAGCAAGACCCCTGATCCTCCCACTTATGATTTATTGGCTGACATACAATATTCCTTCCAGGAATATTCTAGCACCTATTTGCCACAGCTGCTGTCCCACAATTTCACTGGCAATCATACACTCTAATTTTGCTGTCACATACAGAATCTAAGGTTTACCACATCGATGGAACATAGACTTGCTCTTTCAAATTTTGAGTTGCACTCTCAGTTGGAAACCCTCTCACAGCACCAATTGTCCATTGTGAAATGATTCCTGCAGCAACAGCAAACCGAAGCTGCCTTTCTAACATGTCCTGATCCTCATACATCTCTGGATGTATTGTTAGCTTCCTCATGATCGCAGCCACTACAGCATCACCGGAGCCAGTCCGATCGCATGTGAACGGAGTAATGAGGACATCCTCTGTGCCAACAACTGCCCCATCAAACTTGGGGGTGTAATAATGGATCCGAAGTGTCCCATCTGTTATGAATAAGATCTTTATCCCATCATGCCACAGAGGTGCTATTTCTTTGCGAGTATAATGGTGATAGTCCCTTCGGTTTTTGGTTTGTTCATAGGATTCAGAGTAGTACTGGGGCCGGTAGTTCCGCTTTCTCTCATAGTACTCTTCATCCAGAAGGAATTCCATCTCCTGTCTGGAAACCTCAATAAGATCAGAATTGCTCCATGCTTTATTGATCACTTCTCGAGTCTCATCTCGTGATCTCCATAGAGACAACGGTAGATTCAGATCGAAGAACACATTGCTGTTGTACTTCTTGGATAATTTGATGGCCCAAAATAGTGCCGGCTGCATTGCTGGAGACAGGAGGACTTCTGAGTTGAAATGAAAGATCCTAGCCTGCGTATTTAGAATAAATTCCACATTAGTATAACAATATGGAACAATATGCTCAAAGATAATAAGAAAATTCTTAAAACTGTAGCTGAAAGAATACGTTAAGACAAACCTCCTTCAGGACGGCAACATCGATCTCAGACTTCAAGAAGGAATCCTCGGCGCAATGTTTGACGGTCTTGGCGACCAGTCTCTTCCCACTGCCGTCATCCCTGTCCTCGAGTTCTATCTTCATGTGGGAGACTGCAGTTCTGACCGCCGGGTCGATCTTGACGGCCCGAGTCTGAACCTTCTCCAAGTTCATACGGTAGACCAGGTCGTTGCCGAAGTCGTCGTCGCCAACCTTCCCCATGAAGGCGGCACGGCCGCCGAGGCGGGCGTGGGAGATGGCGACGTTGGAGGGGGGGCCGCCGGGGGCCCTGACGAACTCGGGCGGGCTCCACTGGAGCTGCTTCCAGGAGGAGTACTGGTCCGGGTGCATCTGGCGCTCGGAGACGCGGACGGTCGGCACGAACTCCCTCCGCGCCGCGCCGAAGCAGCACACCAGGGGTGGGGACTCGTACGGGAAGTCCATCCCATCGTCAAAGTCCTCTTCCTCCTCTTCTTCTACTGGCCCTGCTACCGTTGGCGCCTTCGCTTCTTCCGGCATCCGGGGCCCTTCTGCCGCTGCTTCATCTTCCGGGGCTTTTTTCTGGGACCGGCGCCTTGTCCTCTTGACGGGAGTGGCAGGAGAGGAATCGGTGGATTTCTTCTTCCGGCCTCTGCGAGTGGGTTTGGGGGCTTCTCCATTTCCAGCGTCGTCAACGAGGGAGGCTCTCCAGGTTGTCGTCTCCCTTTGAAGCGGTTTAGGAACGCCGGCTGGGGAGAGAATGGGGAGGGAAAAGGGATCCCTATTTGGAAACTTGTGGAACAGTTTGCGATCCGCATCGAATCCCCGACGCGCTAACGATGACGGGATGGTGAATGTGTTGCTGCTTAACAAGTGAAACGAGGCGGCCATGGCGGATGGACTCCCCCTTCCTCGTCTTCCAGGCTCGTCTGCCTCTATCCTTTCGCACGGCAGCCTGGCTACTGTGGAGATAAACTCGAGACTTGAGAGAAGGGTTTTTGACACCAGAGGACAACTTTGCCCTTGTAAAATTGGAGTCATCAAATAAAAATGCAAAATCTAAAATAAATAAAATTGGAGTCATCATAACAATCAACTCATCGGACCATAAAACAATACTCCAAAATAAATAAATTGGCTTTTACTCTTCAACTTCGATCATTTTTAATGAATCATATGAATACCATATTGATTTAAGTATCAATGAAACCTTATAGGGCATATGAATACTATGTAGTTTTTGCATGATTTCAGCTTGAATTTCCTAATTTCTCATTATCTTAGTTTTCCACGACATAGCCAACAATATGTCTTGTCCGGTGCCGATCGCAACGCAATGGGCCGAAGTATATACAGATTGGATCGAATTGGACCCGGCCCAACCCAGCAACGCAACCCAAAATCCTTCTTCTAAGACCGAATTGGACCCAAGCCAAGACGAGGGGTCGGATTTTGTGCGTGGGAAGATCCTTCTACGCCGCATCGGGCCGTTGTTCTCCTGCTGCTGCTATCGTCGGTTAGGTCTCGCCTTCGTCGTCGTCGTCTGAGGGTGGGAGACGAGCCGATCCTTCTTCCTATCTCTTTCCAAGCATCACCTGATCCATAGTAGAACTCGCCTTTTCTCTTCCTCTCTCCGGTTAGGGTTTCGCTCTCCACTCCGGGCAGAAGGTCGGAGAAGTCGTGGATCCGATGAGGCTCCCCGCGGGGGTTCTCATCCTCGTCCTCCTAATCGCTTCACCGAGGTCTATCGCGGGTTATGGCGTATCCCCCTCGAACCATACCAACAAATTCCGCGACCGCGAAGCAAGTGACGATATGCTCGGCTATCCCCATTTGTAAGCTCCATCTTATTATCGTTTATGTCACTCGTTCCTCCTTTTTTTCCTTTATAAAAAATTTCCTGTAAACCATTATTATGATTTTGTAGAATTGGTTGCTCTTGATCCTCTTGTACGAAGCCATAGCTTGACCTTTCTATGTGAACTTTGTTAATAGTGTGCTTGTTACTTTTAGCAAAAACTGGTTTCATGACACTCTTCAAGTATATGTAGCCGTCCATATAGGTTGAGTATGATTTCAATTGCTACTATCGCTTGTATTGTGTGGCATGTTAGAGTGAAGTGCCAACAGTTATTGCTCTCTTAGTCTAGGAATGATTCAGTTTTACCTTGTCCTTGGTGCACCTTCTAAAATTAGTTTCTCTTTCTTTACATGAGTTGATGATTAGGAATCATGATGCTTTCATATCTTTCTGACAGCCAATTACCAGTCTCTTGTTTAGCAAGGCTGCGATATAAAGTTTAGCACTCTGAAACTGCTGGTCATCAATGAGCTTATTAGTGGCTTCTATGATTTTGACATAACTTTCAATACCATCTTCGGTGCCAAGGCCGCTCGAAGGCAAAGCATGGGTAGCACATAAGTAACCTCAACATCCTTTGGCATTTTGACCCATTACAGCACAAAATTAGACCTTTGCTATGAGTATAAACATTTGATGATAAGCACGCTACGTGATACTTCTAGAGTTTTCTGAGCCGAGAAGAGATTTTCTTAGTGCTAATTATTGTATAGAATTAGATAATACTTCAAAATATTGTACCCTGTATTTTGCCAACTTCATTTACTGTGCTCAATTTATTCTGGCTACGCTCCAATAAGCAAGAAATGGTTGTCCCAGTAATTTTTGTTTCTGCTTTAAGCACATTGAAACTTGACATTATTAAAAAAATTACCTATATAATTTATTAATATAAATTTTTATGATGAAATCTACTCGATAACAAAAATTGCAACTATTTTCTATTGTGCCATGTATTTTTGCTAATAACATTTCTGTGTTCAGTATGCAGGAAATCGGTTCTCAAAGTACTTTTAGTTTCAGCTTTGAGAACAGTGGTACTCGATGGTATCAAAAGAATCACTCATATAGTTTTCTTTTTCTTTGATAAATTCTACCCCATAGCGAAAATTTACAACTATTTTTTACTACATTTTTTGTATCCAATTTATTAGTTTCATAAGCATACTATAGTCTGGCCATACTCCAGTGTGCAGAAGATGGGTCTTTCAAGTAATTTTAGTTCCTGCTTTGAGCACATGGGTTTTTGATGTTATCCAAAGAATCACTTGTATAATTATTTTCTTTGACTAAATCTATGCAGTCATCATGGTCAAATCAAGAGCTATATGTCCAAGATGTACTAATGGGTAGTCACTTTTTGTTTCTTTCTCATAGAGATGAAGATTCTTTGTTGAATACAAAGTGTCCAAAGCATCTAGAATTGAGATGGCAAACTGAGGTTAGCTCCAGCATTTATGCAACTCCATTGATAGCTGATATCAACAGGTAAGGGTCATCCAATTGTGTAGTCTCATATGCAGGATTTATAATAAGACTGAATTAATTTAATCATAAATTATTAGTGAATCTGCTTGGTGACTTATTTTTCAGTGAAAAATTTTCCATACCTTTTTTCAGTAGACTAGTTGCTGTAGAAATCAATGATGAGTCATCTTTATATGTTCTGGGAGTTGAAATAACTATATTGATGTAGATCAAGTTAGTTTATTTAGTTTTTCTGTACATGGCTGCTATATGCATCTATGTTGGAAGTACATAAGATAAAATTTGATTGGCAACAGTTGTACTGGATGCCTTAGTTTATTCTTCCATACTAGCTAGCTTAGCTGGCAAAGATGACTTTATTAGATGATCACAAGAAGATCAAAATCCACCATCATCACCTAATCTTTGATTTACCCTTCCTCCATGAGCATGAATTTAGGAGTCCAGTGAATAAAGATGATGTGAACCAGCAAGCAGCACATTTGGCTGGATTTGAATGGTAGATATGACAAGTTCACAGTTTGAGATGAAGTTTCTGAAAAGCATGTTGACTTCGTGATTTTGTTCCAAGGAAGTGACTAGGACCGTATGCACTTTAGTGACTTTAATTGTTTGTTGTGATGTGAATATTTTGTAGTGTAAGTATATGATTGGCTTGATTGTGTCAGGCCCACTGGCACTTTTAAGTTGTATTGGCAATGGTATGGGAGAGTAAGGTTGGCTTGATTTGGGGTTGATATAGCATAATTAGATTATATTTAGTTCTAGACCAAGATAGGAAGATATGGTTTAACATAACTAAGTCAAAGCATAAAAATAACACTAGATAATTTATGTGATTCCTTTAAACTTGACCTTGCATCCTAACTGTATCCAAAAGGAGCCTGTCAGATAGCAGCAACGGCAATTACACTTCTATTGTCAAACCAGACATTTGGGAATGATTTTAAGTTTTGGTTGAATTGTGATTTGGTATCCAACCTACTCTGAAACTAATATAACGTACCATAAATGTGTATCTGTTGGATATTGTTTCTTGCTTCTTGATGTGTTAATTGTAGAGATTCCTTTTTGTTCTTATTTTCCTAATTCTGGTAAAAGAGGGTGGATTCTTTCATGAGGCTCCTGCCACTGCAAGGTTTGGGAAGGTCAATGTATGCAATGATACCCATGCTAGTCAGGAGACTATTCCCGTGACTTGAATAGATTGCTAAAGAGAAACCTTATTGTAACACCAAAGCTCATCTTGTCTAATTGCTGATATCTGACATATATAATAAATGTGATTATAGTTGGTTGGAAAGTTGTACTGACATTTTGTTGCTGTTTATTTTGCAACTAGTGATGGCAAGCTAGAGATAGTGGTACCATCATTTGTTCATTACCTGGAAGTATTGGAAGGTTCTGATGGTGATAAACTGCCAGGTATTTAATTATATGCTTTTTTTTTTCATTTTGTTTAGCTTTGAAAATTTCCTTTAACAAAGGTTGACTGCAGCACCAAGTGTATACGTGAAGCTTTGAGTTATCTGCTAGAGATTCTGGGCTTCATTAATGCTAGTATATACATTGATGCTCGACAACAATATTTGATCAAAAATTTTAACATCTTACAGATGGCTCTTTTTCTTGCTTTTATTGGTATAGGATGAATAATTTGTATAATCTCAGTTGTTATTGATGACAAAGTTGCAAATTTTTTCAGGATGGCCAGCTTTCCACCAATCAACTGTTCATTCAAGCCCCCTCTTATTTGATATAGACAAGGATGGCACGAGAGAAATAGGTCTAGCTACCTACAATGGAGTGATAAATTTTTTCAGGTAAGTTTCTTCAGCTTCTGCTTGTTGGATTTGTGCATGTCAACGTTAATTGATGGTTTTATAGGGTCTCTGGCTATATGATGATGGATAAATTAGAGGTACCTCGTAGAAGAGTTCGTAAAAACTGGTATGTGGGGTTGCATCCAGACCCAGTGGATCGTTCACATCCTGATGTTCATGATGATCTACTGGTTGAGGAGGCTTCTGCTATGAATTCAATGTCTCGTATGTGATCAAAACACCACTGTGATTTTCTAATTTTTCATGTTCTGATTCCAATAATTCAAATCTTTATTACATTTGACCAGAATGTTGGCTTGTATGGTATGCTTTTTTTTCACTGATAATTAAATGGCTCTTCTGATAATAAACTTTCTTCACTCTTTTTTGTGTGTGATGTACATGTGAAATGCAATGATTTTCATATTTGATAAGCATGTATATATCTCGAATGACTTCTTTCTGTGTGATAAATTTAATGGATTGAGATTTTTCACTTCACTTCTAACTTCAGCTTATGAAGTTAGGATGGGCGCTGTCTGAGAATATTACCGTATGGATCCTAGAATAATATGTTAATATATCACTATTTTTCAGTCTATCTTTTTTAAAATTATATATATATATATATATATATATATATATATATATATATATATCTAATTGGTGATTATGTTTGTTTTGTCCAGATGTGAATAGAAGCATGCCTGAGACAAATACTTCTATTTCCTCAGATAACTCGGTCAATGCATCTAAGCTGGAGGATGAAGGAAAACTTGATTCTACCCAAAGTGATCAATTTAATGGGTCATCAATTAATCTCAATAGTAACACCAAGCATGATATTTCAGTGGGAAATGTTACAACAGACAATACAACACATATCCAGCGGAGGCTTCTTGAAGAAACTGATGGTAAAGATGCTCAAGATGGACATTCTGAAACTATTACTAGTGCTGGAGCAACTGTGGAGAATGATCAAGATCTGGAAGAAGAGGCTGATTCATCTTTTGATTTATTTCGAAATACCGAAGAGTTAGCTGATGAGTATAATTATGACTATGATGATTATGTTGATGAATCCATGTGGGGAGATGAGAATTGGACAGAAGAGAGTCATGAGAAACTGGAAGATTATGTGAGCATAGATTCACACATACTATGCACTCCAGTAAGTTTAGCATGCTGATAAGTTTATGTATTTTATACTTGTGTTTAAGCTACAAGATAAAAATTTATCCACATTTTCATATTCTCTCAAGGTAATTGCCGACATAGACAATGATGGCATCCAAGAAATGGTAGTGGCTGTATCATACTTCTTTGATCGGGAGTAAGAACTTCCCACTTTTTTATTGGTTATGCTCTTTATATGAACAAATTATACAGAATGTTTTGGAAAAAAAAGTTAAAAGTGATAGGTGGAGTGCTTTTTATTGCATGTGGTCTTTGGCATATGGAAATTGCGCAATCTTGTGTTTCTCTTCTTATGTTAGTTTAACAAGTGTTTGCTGACACAATTATGGCAATTTCTTAGTCATTCCTTAAAGTCGTTGAATTTTGGGAAATCATCTTTTTAATAAAGTCATCAACCATTTTGTTCACCACGCTATCTTAGTGTTTGGTTAGCTATATCTTTTTACTTGGATAGATCTTATTTCTGTTTTGTTGGATATCATCTATATAACCTAAACCTTATTGCCATAATGTTGAATCTCATCTTGACATCTTTATAAAGATTTTCTTTTTCCTTCTATCGTTCAGTTATCACCTTTGAAGTATTAGGTTGTCATATAAATGTTTCTAGAATGAAAAAATGAAGTGAACAGCGAACAATATCTTGATGTTTTCTTCATACAACAGAGTATTTACTTGCTGTACTTAAGTAGGTTCCGATGTCACAATAACAACGGCCAACACGTAGTTAGTGGAACTTTAGTGGATGAAAATGCAACAAGGAGCGTTTCGGCACATCTGTCCATGTGCTCAAGTGATTTTTTACCTTTGTATTAGTAGATCAACCATCTAGTTCACGCATGTTTAATGTTTCATTCAGGAAATGAGTTACAGTTTTTAGGTCATTTTTTATCTTCTTTTAAATGCTTGTCAATAATTTTATGTCCTTTAAATGCTTGTAATAATTGGTGGTTGACAAGTGAACAGGTATTATGATAATCCACAGCATTTGGCAGATTTGGGTGGCATCAACATTGAAAAGTACGTAGCAAGTGGTATTGTAGTTTTCAATCTTGATACAAAGCAAGTCAAATGGACTGCAGACCTTGATTTGAGTGTTGATTCTGGAAATTTCCGTGCCTATATATATTCTTCTCCTACTGTTGTTGACTTGGATGGTGATGGAAATATGGACATTCTCGTTGGAACTTCCTATGGCTTGTTTTATATTTTGGATCATCATGGTAACTTTTGCCTTCTGTTGTAATTAATTGTTCTCCATGCTTAATCAATAACTATCTCTTGTAATTTTCTTTTTTTCCCTAGTGAATTGTTATATGCTCATCTTTCACATGCTGCAATTTGCGGAATATTTTGGACAACCTACAGCTTCTATAGCTGTGGATTTTTTTACAACATTAACCTGCTTGGGTATATTTCCATTACTCACCAGAACCTCATTAGTTCCCATCAGAAAAATATCTGTGAGACTTGATTATTTCCTGTGTAAAGGCTTGATTCAACCCCCAAATAAAATCTGAAAAAGAAATCTGGAGACTGGTTAGACAAAATATAGAAGTTATTTGAACCAGCATGTAGGAATGTTCACATGCTTTAGCTGGAATGTAGTCATTGTCTGCTCTGGTTAGGGCGTTTTTTTTCAATGAGAGAGCTAATGACAGTTGGGGGTGGGTAATAGAGACATTCTCAGGTAGGTTTAAGTGTTACAAATATTCTACAGAATCTATCCTTTAGTTTGTTCAGTCAATTTTACCAAAATGAGGCAATAATATAATGCAATAGCTTTTACGAGTTGCACTTTCTATCATAATCCAACGGCAAGAACGGAGATCATATGTTGATTAAACAACGTTTTGCACATGTGTTTCTCTTATTTTTGTATTTTACAAATATTATATCTCCAACTAGAGGAACTTAGAAAATCCTTTGTACTGTTGACTCTATTCTGATATGATTTTCATATGTAGGCAAAGTGAGGAACAAATTTCCACTTGAGATGGCTGAGATTCAAGCACCAGTAGTGGCTGCTGATATCAATGATGATGGTAAAATCGAAATAGTGACAGCTGACACACATGGAAATGTTGCAGCATGGACTGCACAAGGAGAAGAAATCTGGGAAGTGCATCTTAAGAGTCTAATTCCTCAGGCAAGTAAATTTCCAGTATCTATCTGGATGATATTTTAATCTGAATTAGGAAGTTCAAAATTGTAATATATTAAATGATTAAATCATATTTTTTAAATATTTAATTAGACTCATCCACATACCTATATCTTGAATTTGACTTATATCCCTGTGTCTGGAATTAGAATAATTTGACTTATATCCATCTTTCACCCACTGCTCCACATCCAAGTCAGGCTCAGCAACAAAGGATGCAACTATCTCTTGAAACATCATGGTTCTAAAACACAAACTGAACAAGCCAAAATGTACCAATCTTGTAAGGTGTTAACCAACTTGTTTGACTTTGTGTATTAGCTGATGTTATGTTTGTCTTTGCAAAAGGAAAATCAGATCATGTCAAAGGCTAGGCACCTGTAAAAGTTTGTAGGGAATTCTCAAAACCTAACAAAATTGCTGAAAGAAGACTCCATATTAGTCACAATTCACTTCAACAGCGATATTGATGTCTACCAACATGTGATAATGAGATTTCAAATTTTCACTATCCTTTGGGGAATAAAATTCAATAGGATAAATGTTTCTTGGTTGCTGGATCTTTTCATTGCCTTTTCATGGTTTAGGGAGACTATATCATTGTAGTGGTTTCTCCTAGCAACGTGAGAATTATGAAAGACAATTTTAGCTACATCAGCAGAAACTTCAAGCATGTCTCTTCAAGGCCTGACATGCATTATAGTGCCAGCAACCGTTTGGGTTAAGTATTAGTGATGTTCTCTATTAGTTGCTGTTAATTTTAGATTGCATTTGTATTTACATGTTTGTGATGTTTGTTTGTGTTAAGACACAGTTGGACTAATTACAGGCATAGAAAATCATCAAAATCACATCTATCTTATACTATGAACAGGTAGTTATCTAACTTTGAGATTTTGATGCCAGGGTCCAACTGTTGGTGATGTTGATGGGGATGGTCATACAGATATAGTAATCCCAACGGTATCAGGGAACATCTATGTTCTAAGTGGACAGGATGGTTCACATGTTCGACCTTTCCCATTCCGAACTCATGGGAGGGTGATGAATCAGATCCTTTTAGTTGACTTAAACAAACGCAATGAGAAATTGAAGGGGCTAACCCTAGTCACCACTTCATTCGATGGCTATTTGTACTTAATCGATGGATCTACAGCCTGTGCAGATGTCGTTGACATCGGCGAGACATCGTATGTCACATCCTATGAGGCCTTGTGATTAAAATTAGTACCATTTTCTTTTAGTTGCTATTTTTCTTTCCTTTAATCAAGGTTCTTGTATCC
Source organism: Musa balbisiana (assembly GCA_004837865.1). Taxonomy (NCBI): domain Eukaryota; kingdom Viridiplantae; phylum Streptophyta; class Magnoliopsida; order Zingiberales; family Musaceae; genus Musa; species Musa balbisiana. The sequence goes on along the minus strand of CM017197.1, from coordinate 11,930,316 downwards.
ACAGTTACACCATGGTCTTGGCTGATAATGTTGATGGTGGAGATGACCTTGATCTTGTTGTCACAACCATGAATGGCAATGTCTTCTGCTTTTCCACCCCGTCACCACATCATCCTCTAAAGGTGCTTGGGAATTTTTTTACTTTTAGTCTAGTGGAAAGATGCATACTTGTCTTAAATCTTTTTGTTTATTTAATCAGAAAGTGGACTGTTTTAAATTGAGCTAGTTATAAAGTAACATATTAAACTCTTCTTAGATGAATGTATGTATGCATGCACACAAGCACACGTCCACAGACATTTACTTTTGTCTACCAATTGCATCCATTTTAAATATGTTACTCTTATAAGACAACTTGCACATATGGTGTCCACGAAATTTATCTGTCTGGTTTTCCATTACAGGAATGGAGATCACCAAACCAGGGTAGAAACAATGTTGCAGTTCGCAGTAACCGTGAAGGAATTTATATTTCACATGCATCCAGAGCTTTCCGTGATGAGGAAGGAAAACATTTCTGGGTGGAGATGGAAATGTTGACAAATACAGAGTGCCCTCAGGGTTTCAAGGACCGTATAATGTTACGGTACAACTTCTCATAAGCAGTTTCTTTTTAAATTGAGCTAGTTATAAAGTAACATATTAAACTCTTCTTAGATGAATGTATGTATGCATGCACACAAGCACACGTCCACAGACATTTACTTTTGTCTACCAATTGCATCCATTTTAAATATGTTACTCTTATAAGACAACTTGCACATATGGTGTCCACGAAATTTATCTGTCTGGTTTTCCATTACAGGAATGGAGATCACCAAACCAGGGTAGAAACAATGTTGCAGTTCGCAGTAACCGTGAAGGAATTTATATTTCACATGCATCCAGAGCTTTCCGTGATGAGGAAGGAAAACATTTCTGGTGGAGATTGACCTTGATCTTGTTGTCACAACCATGAATGGCAATGTCTTCTGCTTTTCCACCCCGTCACCACATCATCCTCTAAAGGTGCTTGGGAATTTTTTTACTTTTAGTCTAGTGGAAAGATGCATACTTGTCTTAAATCTTTTTGTTTATTTAATCAGAAAGTGGACTGTTTTAAATTGAGCTAGTTATAAAGTAACATATTAAACTCTTCTTAGATGAATGTATGTATGCATGCACACAAGCACACGTCCACAGACATTTACTTTTGTCTACCAATTGCATCCATTTTAAATATGTTACTCTTATAAGACAACTTGCACATATGGTGTCCACGAAATTTATCTGTCTGGTTTTCCATTACAGGAATGGAGATCACCAAACCAGGGTAGAAACAATGTTGCAGTTCGCAGTAACCGTGAAGGAATTTATATTTCACATGCATCCAGAGCTTTCCGTGATGAGGAAGGAAAACATTTCTGGGTTGGGAATTTTCATTGCCTTTTCATGGTTTAGGGAGACTATATCATTGTAGTGGTTTCTCCTAGCAACGTGAGAATTATGAAAGACAATTTTAGCTACATCAGCAGAAACTTCAAGCATGTCTCTTCAAGGCCTGACATGCATTATAGTGCCAGCAACCGTTTGGGTTAAGTATTAGTGATGTTCTCTATTAGTTGCTGTTAATTTTAGATTGCATTTGTATTTACATGTTTGTGATGTTGTTTGTGTTAAGACACAGTTGGACTAATTACAGGCATAGAAATCATCAAAATCACATCTATCTTATACTATGAACAGGTAGTTATCTAACTTTGAGATTTTGATGCCAGGGTCCAACTGTTGGTGATGTTGATGGGGATGGTCATACAGATATAGTAATCCCAACGGTATCAGGGAACATCTATGTTCTAAGTGGACAGGATGGTTCACATGTTCGACCTTTCCCATTCCGAACTCATGGGAGGGTGATGAATCAGATCCTTTTAGTTGACTTAAACAAACGCAATGAGAAATTGAAGGGGCTAACCCTAGTCACCACTTCATTCGATGGCTATTTGTACTTAATCGATGGATCTACAGCCTGTGCAGATGTCGTTGACATCGGCGAGACATCGTATGTCACATCCTATGAGGCCTTGTGATTAAAATTAGTACCATTTTCTTTTAGTTGCTATTTTTCTTTCCTTTAATCAAGGTTCTTGTATCCACAGTTACACCATGGTCTTGGCTGATAATGTTGATGGTGGAGATGACCTTGATCTTGTTGTCACAACCATGAATGGCAATGTCTTCTGCTTTTCCACCCCGTCACCACATCATCCTCTAAAGGTGCTTGGGAATTTTTTTACTTTTAGTCTAGTGGAAAGATGCATACTTGTCTTAAATCTTTTTGTTTATTTAATCAGAAAGTGGACTGTTTTAAATTGAGCTAGTTATAAAGTAACATATTAAACTCTTCTTAGATGAATGTATGTATGCATGCACACAAGCACACGTCCACAGACATTTACTTTTGTCTACCAATTGCATCCATTTTAAATATGTTACTCTTATAAGACAACTTGCACATATGGTGTCCACGAAATTTATCTGTCTGGTTTTCCATTACAGGAATGGAGATCACCAAACCAGGGTAGAAACAATGTTGCAGTTCGCAGTAACCGTGAAGGAATTTATATTTCACATGCATCCAGAGCTTTCCGTGATGAGGAAGGAAAACATTTCTGGGTGGAGATGGAAATTGTTGACAAATACAGAGTGCCCTCAGGGTTTCAAGGACCTTATAATGTTACGGTACAACTTCTCATAAGCAGTTTCTTTTTAAACTTGAGGCCACCTGGATTGTTAATGGTTCTTGTCTTCTGTTTCTATATCTATTTCTTTTTGTTGTTGAACACAGACAACACTGCTAGTTCCTGGAAATTACCAAGGAGAGAGACGTATAGTGGTAAATCAGGTCTATGATCGTCCAGGAAAGCAACGGATCAAGCTTCCAACAGTGCCTGTGCGGACAACAGGAACTGTCGTTGTTGAGATGGTTGACAAGAATGGGCTCCACTTCTCTGATGAATTTTCTCTTACTTTCCATATGCATTACTATAAGCTGTTGAAGTGGCTTACAGTCTTGCCAATGCTTGGGATGTTTGCTATCCTAGTTATTCTCGGGCCTCAAGAACGTGCTCCTTTGCCATCCTTTTCACGGAACATAGACTAAATCAGGTCTATGATCATCCATGAGTGGTATGATTGGGGAAAGATTTTGAAATTTTAACTACTCAAGAGTCATCAGTGGATTCAAATTGAAGCATGGTCAGACTGTGGAAGTATATGAGGTCACTCTTCGGCCAGCTTAGTTGAATTATGAGTTCCAAAAAAAATATTGGCTGTTAATTGTTGTGGTTGATGGTCTTGCTTGCTCGAGCATTTTATCAGACCAGCATAATTTTTCTCTGGAGAAGAAAATTGAGTCTTTTGCCTTAAATCCCCCTCCCATCCTCATGGAAATATAATTTGAGCTGAATTATCATTAAGTTGTAGTTCTCTCTATATTTTCTTTTTCTATGTGACGAACAACCGTGGTGTGGACGTATGCAACCAAGATTGCTGTTCTGGGTTGTGTATATTTATAAGCACCAATGTCAGGGGCATACTGTGGTGATGACTTGTATACGGAGATGCGGATGCTGAAGCAAAGCTCTCCACTGGGTTTACTTCCATGATTAACATCTGCGATGCTTGAAGACTGTACTTGTTTTCTGCATTGCTGATCTTTTAGATGAAATGGCACCAGAAAGACCAAGGTGCGTGGTATGCAACTTATGTGAAGTTGGTTCCTTTTCATTCAGTCTGACAATCTGGAACTGTAGGAAATTTTTTTTTTCACAATGATAAAATCAAGGGTGGATGTTAAAAAAAAATCATAACTTTCAGAATTTTTCATCTGAGTCTCTCAAGAAATTCTTGCATATCATCCTTGCTCGGGTTAAAAGATTATCGTTGTCTTGTGTCACTTTCGTCATTATACTTGTGCTCTTGTCGGACCCTAACAGTCGCTTTCCCTCCCTTTAGTTCGGTAGTACTTTGTGCAAGGAAATAGAGGGTGAATTCAATGGTTTAAGGTTGCAGGTGGTGGCAACGACGGTTGCGCGCAAGGGGGAGCAATGAGTTTGTTGGCAATGAGCACTCAGATAGGCTTTCACAGTAGTGACAACGAGGCCTCCAGCAAGGGTTGCCAATGATAGTGGTGCCATCGCATGAGAGCTATGAACAATTGTTCAAGAGTGGATGATGAGGTGGAGGTGTGGCTAGACGATAGTCAAGGGTTAGACGGATAGCGTTCATCAACAAGAATAGAATGATCATTTTGAAGAAAAAAATATTTTTTAAAAAAATTTGGATAGTGTTCGTCAACAAGAATAGAACGGTCATTTTGAAGAAAAAAAATTAGTTTTTAAATTTTTTTTCAAAGTACGTACGCTCTTTTGATATAAACAATTAGATATTTTAAAAATATAGATTTTTGAAGAATTCACCATAAAATCAATTGATATAAATAATTAAATGATAAAACAAAGTGATGTAATAGTTTTTCCTTTGCTTCCTTGATTTAAAACACATAGCACTTTCATCCACGGTTCAGAGTGTATGCATTAAAAAAAAAAAGAATGTTTGATCCAGAAAGCCCGCTTACGAGGGAACGATAGCATTCTACCGTTACTACCGGAGTGCCGGACAGCCAAGAAGAAAGAACATCACAGTAATTTACGAACAATACATGTACAAACGACGGCCGTCCATCAGCGTCGCTGCCACCCATATGACCATTATTTGTCGCTCGATGAGGATTTCTAACGGGCCTTTGTTATCTTATACCTCTGCTCAAGGATTAGAATCTACCATATTAAATTGGTACGATCAAATTCTTATTTTGTTACTCAATACTTCTTCGTTCTTCACTTTAATACAAACAGTACAGTGTAAGTTTCTTACAGTACTTGCTACCTCTCGATAAAAAACCACTTGTGATATGTCCCCGTCGTCTTCATCCCTGACTCATTCTCCTGCGTAATATTCACGCTGCCAATCATAATAACTAATCAACATTAAATCAATGTAGGATATGTATTTTTGGATTTTTATAATTATGTAGGATAAAAATAATTCTTTGGTGAAGAAAAGATATCTTCAAGATTAGAGTTCGATTCATTTAGAGAAGGTAAAAAAATTATATATGAAAAATTATGCTTAAGTTAGATTAATTATTTATAATTCATTGATGAATAATTTAATTTTCTCTGTGTATATAGATAAAAGGTATGATGCTACATAAAATCTATTATCGATTCTAATATATTCTTAGATTATTTATATGTAAGACATCTCTTGTGATAGTATGTTTTGTCTTGACAAAGTTTAAATTGCTTATCTCAACACCAAGAGATATCTTATATCGAATTACTCTTATAATATATTAAATATTTATGTGTATGAGATAAAAAGAGATGAATATAAAGAGAATCACATGTTTCTAAGAATTAAAAGAGTCAAATTACATGTACTAAGTTTTTGGATGATATTAGTATATATGATCATATAAAAACCATGATAACTTTGACTCGGACTTATAAATATTCGGTTCCTAACGAAGAAAATTTCGATCTAGAATTCTCTAGGTATTATATTAAAGTCATTTGAGGTTTGTCATGCATGCAATAATACGGATCTAAGAGTATGCTTTCTTAGGTTTAATCAAGGAAAAAATTGCTGATAAGAATGAAAAGTGTATAAAATACATACCCTTTTAGACTGTTTTGAGCAGATAAATATATAGGTAAAAGTTAATAAATCTAAAAGAATTTGGGTGAAATTCAACAGTGAAATAATAATAGATCAAAGTATGACAATAGAGAAATAGCTTCCAGAGGCAAAATAAATCTGAGTGCACAGTTCATATAGTCATTTGAGCAAATCACAGTAAGCTACTTACGCTTTACTGAAGACATAAACCTTCCCTTTCTTGGCCTCGAAAGTCTGTACATAATCATATAAAATTTGGTGAATATTTGTATATTATGTGAATATATATATATATATCATAAATATTGGGGATAATTATATTCTATCTTCTGTAATTAATTATTTTACATAAGTATATTTTTAATTATATAAAATTATCTTTTTAACCCTATATAGGAATCTTAATGTTTCAAAAACTTTTGTAAGTATAGATATCCAAATGTAATTTTTAAAAGTGTAGGGATTGAAATCCTAAAGAACGCTAATTAGAATGGGTAATATATAATTAGCCCTAAATGTTATGTTGGTAATATAACTTATTCAATCTTATTTTCAATTATAAATCAGAAAAAAAAAACAACAACTTAAAGTTTGCTATGACATTTTTTTCATAAAAGAACAATTTAATTTTTTTTAAAAATATGGAACAACTTACACAACATGCAAGCAAAGACAAATATAAGGGGATATGAACATTTTGATTATGATTAATTTGTAAATATTTTTAAATTTTTGAGAGAAATCAAGCTTTTTGTTCGGGAATTTAAATAGGAAATGATGTCCTTAGTAAATTATGATCTATTGTTATAAATATCTTATGTATCTCTACATCTTGATAGTAATAAGATACGAAGAATTATTTAAATATTTCTATATAATTTTCTACTCGGTCGAGAGAGATAAGAGAAAATATATGAATATTTTTTTGAGTTTACATGAGAGAATGTATAAAGAGATTTATGATTATGCGATCAATGTCACATGATGAAACTTTTAGTTTTTTTGATGAATGCAAATCGAGTATGCCAAATCATGTTAATCTTATTATTTTTTTGTTTGTTGTTTTTTTTGTTTGAAAGATCTTTTCAAACTATGAACAAATCTCACAATTGTTTTGGTCTCAGTAAACAAATTTTACCTTGGTATTCACAATCACAATTAGGTTTTACCTCCATGAATGACTTAAGCTTGTGAAAGGGACACAAGTTTTGGTGAAGCAACTCAAGCACAATCTTCTTCTAGATTATAGCCTAAAGAATCTCTAGAACATAAAAACACAACATCAACATCACCATTTCTAGAGCTATCGAGAGAAGATTCGTGAAGCAACTTAGGTAGATGTTTCTTCTGAACTATAGCTTAAAGGAAGCTTTAGATCACGACATCATGATCTCATTGTATTAGTAACAATGGCGAGAGAATAATAAATGGAAAGAACATCTTCAACATGATCTTTGGTGGTGCTATGTACGGAGAGAATCAAGGAAAGATTGGTCAACGATAGAATCAAACCTTAGAGACGATGTCATCGAAGCTTGCCAAGTGGGCCTGACATTTCTTACAGCAATAGATCTTCCCCTCCAATCTTACAAGAAATAGCCTCTCCATCTTCCTCGTATTGATGAATGGAGTGAAATAAGAAGAGCACTATTAAGACACTCGTGAAGAATTATACACTAATATAATTTGTGTTACATGACCATGCACTTATATATAAATATCAAAATCGATGATAGAAAGTAAGATCTATTGAAAAGGTTAATGGATGGTACATGGTAATGATAATGATATGTATGGTATGATCATCATCAAGATTATGTGTAAAGAAACACCGATTAATATGTAAATAATCCTCCGTAACATTAGGAAAGAAATATTTTTGACATTCGTGATCTCTTTGAATATGATCCGATATTCATGATTTATGTGACCTTCATGGATATGATTTGATATTCGTGATATATGTAATCTCTATAAATTTGATTTGATTTAATTTAATCCTTGCAAGATGATATTTTCAAGCGAGATACAAACCTTAGGCCTTAGTAAGAAGAATCGAGATTTTGATAGAGATTCTATGAGAATATCAGTGAGCTTGATCTTGAAATATGAGATACTCATGGAGCTCAACTTTGATACTTTGTCCCGGATGAAATGATGGTTAAAAACTACATGCTTCCTACGAGAATAAAAAAAAATGATATTTATGTATAAATAGGTGTCACCAACGTTATCACAATAAATCATCGATGAAGGAATTAACAAAATATGTATTTCAAATTAAAATTATATGATACAATTATCAAAAAATAGGATTACCACTGGCAGTATATAATGTTGGCTGTGATTGAAGTGAAATAATCTTTGTTACCAACCTAATATACATTGGAGAAGAAGGTATGTAAATTGAGAGGTTGATCACAGCGAACATGTAATTCATAATGTTGATTAATTTTCAAACATCATAGCAATCAGTTTGTAATGGTTCAGTGTATCTCTGTAGATTATATATAAACTAAATAAGTTTATTCACAGTGAATGAAATATTTGATCGTGTAAAAGATGGATATTAGAAGACTCCAACCAATAAGACTTCGATATTGAGTAGGATCTACTAAATAAAATCCATCATTTAAAGCAAAGCAGGGGATATTGATGTGGTCATGAGATTTAAGACTTCTTTTGCATCATGCATATGCATATTTCTTCTTTAAAGTTTAAAGTCTTTTGATGATGATTTATAAAACAGACATGTTTGAAAGGTATATGATCAAAACATTAACAACAATTTGATAATGAATCTATATAAGAGAATGAGTCCTTTGTGAATGAGAAAGCCACAGAGTTTCTTTGAATTTTAAATTGGAAGATTTTCTGAGGCGAAGGTGTTTGTAAGGATCATCTAGGCATAAACACAAACAGCTGACGAGCAGACAATATTGCAACGCTTCAAACAATTCAAACCCTAAGATGCAATTACTTGTCCATCATGATTGATTGTAGTAAAGGAGGCAGAAATAATGCGTACCATGAGTATGAGCTGAGCAAGACACAGCTGCAGTTCAGAAAAGGATGTCATCCTAATGCAGAGTTGTGCGAGTATTTGGGAACAAAATTGGGATAGTTAAGGTTCAGCCTAATCATAATCACCTCTGAGTTGCAATCTCATTAAATTATCTGAATCACACGATGTTCATCTAAACCAGTTGAGCCGGCCAACCAAGCTGTCTCTCAGTTTTGAAACCGAACTTTAGATGGTAATGTTGCCTGCAATGTCACCACCGTTTTACCACCTCGGGGTTCCTGCCAAATACATCGGGCATCATGAAGAACTGCAATGAACTCCAGCAAGCTTATGAGCTGTATAATTAATCCTATGTTTCACCTCTGAATGTGGTCAAGAATGAGAAGCCTATGCCCAGGGGGAATATTGACATCTCTGAGAGCACTGGAACATAAACCGAAAAAAAAAAAAAGGATTTGAGAAGTTCTCATGCAATACAGGGATTTATTCGGAGAAACTTTAGAATGCGGAGAGGTGGATCATGCTCACCTATCTGTAAGAAGAGGAAGAGTAGCATCACTGAGCAAGCCTTTCTTAAAATTCTTCTCATAATTCTGAAGGCCAAGGCTCGTCAGCATTCTTTTTGTGCGGGAGTATAACACATCATCAGCCGGTGGCTGTGAGAATTTCTCACCTATCTGCAATATTAACAGAAAGGAAAAACATTTAAGGGGGAAATGTTATGCAAACATGTTAAAAGTACCCAAGTTGTCATCAGTTTATATGTTACAGCAAGTATCAACATTTACAGTAGCCAATACTGATATTTGAACTAAAAGGATAAGCTAGCATACATCATCTGATGTGGTCATCTACGAGAGAATTATATTTGAATTGCTTCTAGCTTAAATGCCAGATGAGTGCCACTAATATGCAAAAGAAGTTTTAATTCTAGGGCAAATCTATCCAAACATGTGGATCTATTTATTTTATTCTCGGATAGATGCTTATTTTATTCAAAATATTTTTTTAAAATATCCATATAAACATGCTTTTTAAATATCCTATTTGTATGCATGTATATAGATGATTTAATTTTTATAGACAATAATATCTCTATGATTAAAAATGTTAAACACTATATGAAGAAAGAGTTTGAGATGATCGATTTGGGCCTAATGACTTATTTCCTCGGTTTTGAAGTTATACAAGACTGAAAAAATTTTCATTTCGCAAGAAAATTATGTAAAGAATATTCTAAAGAAGTTTTACATAAAAAATTGTCGAGGAAGGTGAAGATAAATCAATTAATCCAACTTATTATAAAAGCCTAGTTTGATGCTTAAGATATTTGATATGCACTTAATCTGATATACTATTTAGAATTGATTTAATAAGTAAATATATGAAAGCTCCTAAAACATCTCGTTTAAAGGTTACTAAAAGAATTTTATGATATATTAAAGGGATAATTTAATATAAAATATTCTATTCATCATCTAAAAGATTAGAGTTTATTAGATATAATGACAATTATTGAGCCGGAAGCTTCAAAAAAGTACAATCAAATTTGTATTTTATTTTGGTTAAGCTACATACTTTTTCTAAAGTATGTAGCTTCAAGGCTATAGATAAATATCAACTGACCAGTCGATCCATGCACACACAGCTTAATAAATAAATTTCTTTTACAATGTTGACACTACTCATGCGATCTTGCTTTAAAAAACAAGTGAAGGTATGTTATGCTAACTACTTCACTGATTGATCGATCCCCTACTTTTGGGAGATTTATTTGTAATGTATTGGGACTCTATTTTTGATACTAACTATGGCTTAAAATACCAATCCAACACATGGGTCAACAAATTTGAACAAAGGGCCTTTGTGCTTCATATACAGTAGACATTTTATCAACAAATTTGATCGTTTGATATGTACATGGATGAACTGTAGCTGGCATCATCATGACAGTATGTAACAGTAATCTAATATTACATCACTGGTGGCAGATGTTAAATTTCAATTTTGTTTTCGTACCTTGAAAAGGCCCCCTTGAACAAGTGCAAAAAACAGTCCTGATGTAACTGCATTAAGAGCTTGGTTTGGGCCTCCCATGCCACTGACCAATGAAAACATTGCTCCAGATCCAAAAGCTGCTACCACGCTGCAAGACCAAAATTATGAATGTATAAATCTGTAAGCAGTACATCTTATACTTTAAGACGTATAATTAGAATAGACATATTCCATTTATAATCAGATGTCATGTAAGCAAATTTACAATACCTGGACAGTGGTAAAAGTCAGAGAGCAGACTAGACCATAAATCACAAGACCTACAAGCCAGGATGTTCTTTCAGACTAAGGAAATCTCCTAAGAGAGCCATCATAATCTAGTTCTGTAACTTTAATCAGGCAAGAAAGCGCTAGGACTAGCACAGTCATCACTTTGAACCTTCACGAGGTCAGATGACTTTCAGAATCTGATTTCCAAACGACATAGGTTTCTTCTAAGTTCACAAGTGGAGAAATCAAAGTACTACAATGACCAAATTTACCAATTTCACCTATGAAAATAAGATAAAGCATATAAGCTAAGATCTCACTGACTCATTTAGGGACCTTTTGTTAATACCCTCTACCAACATCATGAACTTAACATCACATTTAACCACGTATAATTCACTATTTTCTTGCTTTCTCACAGATTGGGTAATTTCCAAATTTGTATGAAAAACACTGCTATAAATCTGCAATACCAAAATTATGAATGTATAAATCTAGTTCTATAACTTTAATCAAGCAAGAAAGCGCTAGGACTACTAGCACAGTCATCACTTTGACCTTCACGAGGTCAGATGACTTTCAGAATCTGATTTCTAAACGACATAGGTTTCTTCAAAGTTCACAAGTGGAGAAATCAAGGTACTACAAAGACCAATTTCACCTATGAAAATAAGATAAAGCATATAAGCTAAATATCTCACTGACTCATTTAGGGACCTTTTTGTTAATACCCACTACCAACATCATGAACTTAACATCAACATTTAACCATGTATAATTCACTATTTTCTTGCTTTCTCACAGATTGGGTAATTTCCAAATTTGTATGAAAAACACTGCTATAATTTTGTTGGACTTATACACCTTACTTGTGGCTGTTAATGAAGGTCAAGTCAACCATGTCATGTTGTGGCTGAGATCAATAATAGAGTTTATGCTAAGCATAGTAGCCATAACACTTGATAACTTCAGTGGTAACAGTGATGGGACATCAATGTCATATATCATAGACATTAGTCTCTTAACTTAAAATTAATTTTATGAATGTCATCAATCTTTTATATCAAAAAAGCATCCTTACCTTACTTGTGGCAGCTTATGCAGGTCAAGCCAACCATGTAATGTTGTGGCTGAGATCAATAGCAGAGTTTATGCTAAACCTAGTAGCCATAACACTTGATAACTTCCATGGTAACGGTGAAGGGACATCAATGTCATATATCATAGGCATTAGCGTCTCTTAATTTAAAATTAATTTTATGAATTAATATCTTTTATATCAAAAAAGCATCCTCACACTCATCTGATAGAATTTATGTAAGACCTTAAAAGCCAATTGATAAGCTATGTATTGCACACTACATCTATGAGGATAAGGAATTTTTGAAGATTCAAAAGCTTCTTAGATGAGATCAAGTTTGCTTCATTTACTCATAAGTTTCTGACCCCCATTTTCTTTTTTGTTTTCTTCTTTCCATCAACTTTATTATTTTTCATTCACTCAAACCCCCTCCTAGATCATGCCCCTAACTCTTGCTGCCTATTTTTATTCATTCCCCTCTAATTTTATAGAATCTTTCCTCTCCTACTCATTTCCTCGGCCATTATCTTTTTCCCCATTTCATCTCTCATTTGCTAAACTCTCCAAACTTCATGCTCTTTATTTCTTTTTTCCTTTTGGTTCTGATACCTGTTTGTCTATCAATACCTACCCAAATTACAAGGATTTCACAATAATGTAGTATTTGCTTCCAAAATTTGTCGAACACTTCACCAATAATGCACTCTATATCAACTAATGTTCTCATCAAAATAAACTTTTTAATAAGAAAGAAGAAAAGTTGCACAAGACCATTGCTACTCAACAAATGCTGTTTCTTTCAACTGTTCATTTTATTTTAGCGGTGCTTTCAAGATTATGCATCCATGCATAGCTGTAATATCTGTAATCAACACTCATATTTTACTAACAAACCTCTTTGATCCACAAGTAGCTCTTTGTGTGTCCCTAATCGAAGAAACGTGAGGCCCACAAGAAAAAAGCAACAGATAAGACCTTATTTTTCATCCAACCACGTTTGAGTAATTTCAGAGAGTCAAAACACTATGAACTTAAAAGTTGATCAACCAAAAAGCATGAAAAGGTGCCAGTGAACTCACCTACTTTGCATATCCTCCACCCCTCTTATTCTTCTCATCACGCATGATATGCCTGCATTAGTACCTGTCATGACTGCAAAATTACGAGCTTGCACCAAGGGGCCACCTGCAAACGCCTGCAGTTCATGCCACAGTCCTGTTATTGACAACATCTGTAGGTATCTATATGGCATGGGTGTGACAAAGCAGCAATGATAATGTGCCAGGATGGAAAGGGTTAAGAATCAGTATAAGTAAAATCTAAGACAGTGCAGAAATAGAAACCCTAAATACTGTGAAATGAACACTGCTAAAATTGAGCACAATATCAAGTTCCAACCATGACACAACAGATCAATCTGAAGTACCTAACACCTCGATAAGGAAAAGTATATACGATTACCCATTACAAGAACTCCCAACAAGTATATATCTTGACAAGAGGAAATCACACTAGTGTGAAGCATACTGATTTCGCATATCTTTTAGCTAGAAATCTAGAGGGGTGTCATTACCATCCGAGAGATCAGTAGATGAGACCATAAATTCACATCACATCCGTAATGTCTAAGATGGAAGGGGAAACGTAGAACTAAGAGCAACCTGCGCTTGCTTGAGGGAGGCCATGGCTTCGGGGTTGAGGCCGGGGGCGTTGGAAGGTGGTGTGGGGATGGCCGAGGAGGCGTCGGAAGTGAGAGATCCCATAAGGGCGCCGATGAAGGCGCCCTGGGCGGCGCTGGTGGCGGTGACGATGGCCGCCTCCATGGCGGTGGGCTGCTTCGCCAGCCAGGCCCGGAACCCGCTTTCCAGCTCCTTGACTCGCGCCTGCAGCTGCGCAACGGGGTTCGCCGGAGGAGGGCTCGGTGGAGCCAGCACCGCCGCCGTGCCCTGTTTCCCGTCCATGGGCCGTGCGAATGACAGCCTCTCTATCCCTTGCTCTGTTTCCCTCTTGCCTTCTCTACCTCGGAGATGAACCGCGGATAAGACCATTCTATCTGTCGATAGAAAGATGGTTACGTATATATGGCGACGAGTGGCATAACAGATGCATGACCGTTTCTATTCGTGACGCGATGAGTTGGTTTCATGTACATTAAATGAGAGTTGTATTCCACTTAATCTACATTACTTTATGTTATGTCCTATTAAATTACGATCCTAATTGGATCGAATTTATCACGTCTACGGACGTGACTGCTAATTAATGTTACGGCTCGCGTCTCGATGGCAATCGTTCCAATCAGAGATTAACTGCATCCTAATTGTGATTTTAATGTTGATTAGGGATTTAAGCTAGTCGTGCCTAATTGAATCGCTTTAATTTATTAGAACATTACATTCATTGAGAGGGTTTGGTTGGGTGAGCAAGATTAGGTCCAATTAGGAAAATGGTTCAACTAGATTGGTTCGCACTCGAGTTTGGGTTTAATTGGGCTGGCTGCAACATTTGGGTCGCATAAGGAAATGTTAACTAACTATGGTGAGTTAACATTTGGGTTATAATTGGGCCGCACAGTATCTTGGAGCACGACCGGAACAGAATGCCGCACGGCTCGTTCCTCGGCGTGGGTGCATTTGCTTGCTCCGATTCGTCCTCCACTGCGCCTCGTCCACCTTTATCCTCAGGCTACGATGGCTTCGCTCGCTCCTCGTCCTTCTTGGACAGCCAATGGAGTCACGAGGGTTCTCGCGGCCGCTTACCGAGTTCGTTCGCCTCCTAATTCGTTCCTCGCCGTGCCACACGGAAGACGTGGCGCAACTCCCGTCGGTTTCGGATCAAGGGGCAGGGAGCTTCCCTCTCCGCCCGGTGCTTCTCCGGTAAGGCCTCGTTCCTTCAATCGCCCCGTGGCCTGTTTGTTCAATTGATGAGCGTGATGACAGATAATTTCTTCTAACCCCAGGGCAAATGTTGCCGGCCATCAGTTCCAATCTTTTGTTGATCTTGGAGGTCGTCTGTTGAATTACCTATTTGATTTTGCTTCAGCGTTGAGTTCCGAGATGAAATCGACGATCGATAAGGTTGTTCAGTCGCACAAAGTGGCGCTTTTCATGAAAGGAGCCAAAGATTTCCCCCAATGTGGCTTCTCCAGCACCGTGGTGCAGATATTGAAGTCGCTGAATGAACCCTTGGAGACTCCGAACATACCCGAGAACGAAATGCTGCGTCAGGGGATGAAGGAGTACCCGAGCTGGCCTACGTTTCCGCAACTCTACATTGAAATGCTGCGTCGATAGTTTTCACATAAAGGTTGTGTTTTAGATTCATGCATGGCGACCAGTAGAAGTACTCCTCCTAACAGGAACATGAGCTGGGAATTGAAGATGCCTCATCAATACATCAAGTTACCGATACAAGAGAGTTTGGCATGCGCAGCTGTGGATCCAGAGAAGGGAAGGGAAGGGTTGTCTACTTGGAGCATTATAAAGTGGCATTGCATCCCCACAAACGCGGTAATGGTGGCATTTATCTCGTCTTCTATTTCTGAGTATTAATTAGGGCCATTTGGACCACCTCAATCCTTTAATGTCAAACACAGTGGCCCAGGTGTTTGATTCCAAGGGTGGTTTAATTGTAGGGCTGGGCTGGGTTGGGTTGGGTTTTGATCTCACCACTATAATTTAAATGGAGTTAAAATAATCCATTATTAGTGATGGATTAAGAAACCCTCTGTTGTTTATTAGGGAACCCAAGCCCTAATTTAAGCCCTACAATTGATTTATCCAAATTGATTTAAGAATTGGGGATTTGCCTCAGCCCTAATTCCTTATTGGTCCTTGAGGCTTCTTGGCATCAGTGCATCATTTGAATTTAATTTAGTCTTGAAATTTATGCCAATGCTTTAATACAGCTCTTGTACTTACATGACATAACCTGCTTGCTATACATGTGTTTGTACTTGACATAATTCATGACAATAATACATTTGCTCTCTCTCTCTCTCTCTGACACTGTGACCCCCATGTACTTGTACTACATTCCATAGGGTGTGCAGATACCAATATTGTGAGGGTTGTATATGTTAAAGATCCTTAATTCTAAAATAGCCATTTTTTTTAAGTCTTTGATTCCCATTGCTGCATATGATTTTTGGTCATCACCTTTGGTCTTGACTTCTATTATATACAGATTGGGTCACCAAGCAAGCAAAAATATGTTACCCACATTAGCAATCTCACCATGCATATGAAAACATTCTAACCTTCGTCAGATGGAAATCCTAAGTAAAAAAGTAGGCCTCTTGAAGATCTGCTTTCTCCATGACTCAAATTTTGTTGTCTTTTATGCTATCAGCTTTTGCCATCTGATATATATCTGACAGATCACTAACCCTAAACTTTACTTTTGCCAAAGTGAATGAGGCATTTGGTCACCTGAATGCTGGTAAGTTTGGTTAACTACATTTACAGTTAAACTGTGGATCGGCAAGAGATGTCACCCACAGAAAAGCCACATTCGGGACTGGGTTGAACCCCCTCTTTCAACGTCGGTCACCGGGAGGTTAGTGGCAATCACTGTCTGCTTTTCTAGGTTGGACATTGAAAGATGGGGCCACTGTGAAGTCCCAACCATCCTTCCTCTGAGCTGTTAGGGTGCCACGCTTCGGCGCAGAAGCCAACTCCTCTCAGGGAGGCCATGCATGTGACAGTAATAACACGCCATTAATAACACGCCATTGATGGCTAACGCGAGACTCCGCTACTTCCCAACCAACAAATCCCTTCTCGCATCAGACTGCTTTCCTTTTCCTCTCTGGTCTCGTGGGTTGGTGGCTCCAAGTTAATGCGTGGGGGGCCGCGGGTGGCTGCGGCCGAAGGGCGAAGCGGACGGATGATACGTGTGCCACTGGAGGTCGACCTCCAGTGGTGACAACCAAGAATTCTGATGCTGACATCCATGCTTTCAAACGGTGGTGAGAAAACGGAGAGCAGCCGCACCTGCCTTTCCATGACAGCCACCTCCACGTCCGTCCTTTTTGTTGTTGGCACCAGCGGTTGGTGACTTGCGTACATGAAACCGGGGACATTGGAGCAAGTGGCTTCTCGCACAGTGTGCCCTACCGATCCCCCATTTATATCCCCCTCGCCCCTGTCGCCGGGTGATCCATCAGGCAAACTCCTCGATTCCAAGACCACCGGCGATGGGTTCTCTCAGGTTCAAGACCATCGACAATTGTAGCTCCGATGGAAGGCTGGAGCAGACTGTGGCGGCGGATCTCGACGGCACACTTCTCATATCTGGAAGCGCCTTCCCTTACTACATGCTCATGGCCATCGAAGCCGGCAGCCTCCTGAGGGGACTCCTCCTCCTTTTGTCGGTGCCGATGGTGTACGTCGTCTACGTGTTCTTCTCGGAGTCGCTGGCCGTACAAATTCTGGTGTTCATCTCCTTCGCGAGGATAAAGGTGAGGGACATCGAGATGGTGGCACGCTCCGTGTTGCCGAGGTTCTACGCGGAGGACGTCCACCCCGAGACGTGGAGGGTGTTCAGCTCCTTCGGCAGGAGGTACGTGGTGACGGCCAACCCCACGGTCATGGTGGAGCCCTTCGTGAAGAGCTTCCTCGGCGCCGACAAGGTGCTGGGGACGGAGCTGGAGGTGACCAAGTCGGGGCGAGCCACCGGGTTCATCAAGAAGCCCGGAGTGCTCGTCGGGGCCCTGAAGAAGAAGGCCGTCGAAATGGAGTTCGGGGCGAGCTCGCCTGACGTGGGCATTGGCGACAGGGAGACCGATCACGACTTCATGTCCGTTTGCAAGGTTGGGTCCCGAACTCACTCCTCGAGCTTCTTAAGTGTTGGGGTTTGTGATCATTCTGGGCATAGATTATGAAGCTAGATTTAGGTAATTGGACTGAACTGAGGCTCTTCTTGCAGCATGAACGCATGATTTCTTTACATATAATTATTCTTTTGCATAATTAGTAATGTTATTAACTAATTAATTGTTTAACTAATTACATATTTCATTTTATCTTTTATAATATATATATATATATATATATATCATAATTCTTGAGATATATTTATTACTGAACGAGAACCACATGGCAAGAGTCGTGAATGATTAGAGCGAGGCAATAAATTGGCATTCAAAAGTAGGTCAGGAATGATTCAAGAAATAAATTGATCCCTCACATCCGTATTATTATGATTAGCTGTATTGACTCGATCCATTACTATCCGACAAGGCTTCTGTGCTCTGATGGATTTGGTTGCAGGAAGCATACATGGCGCCGCACACCAAATCCACTCCGGTGCCGAAGATGCAGCTCCTGAACCGGGTGGTCCTCCACGACGGTCGCCTGGTGCAGCGGCCGACGCCCCTGGTGGCGCTGCTCACCTACCTGTGGATACCCTTGGGCTTCGCGCTGTCGCTCCTCCGGGTGTACATCAACCTCCCCCTCCCCGAGCGCATCGTGTTCCACAACTACCGGATCATGGGCATCCGCCTGGTGGTGAACGGCACGCCGCCGCCGCCGCCCAAGAAGGGCCACCCGGGCGTGCTCTTCGTGTGCAACCACCGCACGGTGCTGGACCCCATCGTCACCGCCGTCGCCCTCCGCCGCAAGATCAGCTGCGTCACCTACAGCATCAGCAGGTTCTCGGAGCTCATCTCCCCCATCAAGGCCGTGGCGCTGTCGCGCGAGAGGGACAAGGACGCGGAGCACATCAAGCGCCTGCTGGAGGAAGGCGACCTGGTGATCTGCCCCGAGGGGACGACGTGCAGGGAGCCGTTCCTGCTGAGGTTTAGCGCCCTGTTCGCGGAGCTCACCGACCGGATCGTGCCGGTGGCCATCAACACGACGCAGAGCATGTTCCACGGCACGAGCGCCAGGGGGTGGAAGCTCTTCGACCCCTACTTCTTCTTCATGAACCCCCGGCCCACCTACGAGATCACCTTCCTGAACCAGCTACCCAAGGAGCTCACCTGCGCCGGCGGCGGCAAGTCCCCCATCGAGGTCGCCAACTACATACAGCGCGTGCTCGCCAGCACGCTGGGCTTCGAGTGCACCAACTTCACAAGGAAGGACAAGTACGGTCTGCTCGCCGGCACCGATGGCCGAGTCCGCCCCAGGAAGGAGGAGGAGGAGGAGGAGGAGGAGGAGGAGGACAAAGAGAAGGAGAAGGCGTAGCAGCAGCACACGCCACTTCCAACACAAACAACAGATTGTTCTGCTGGGCGTTCTCTACGACGTGATTGCACTCATCAGCAGCCACTGGCGCATGACACCTAGAATTTATATTTATCAGCAATCAATCTCAATCTCCTGTCTCTTAAGTTAGTCTTCCTTGCAGTGGAGGGAGGTTGGGTCTTGTCCATTATTGTTGAGGTAAGGAAGTCTTATGTTCCTATATGACGTTTCTGGAATCAGTAGTAAGCTTTTCTTTTTCCAAGAGCAAAAGAAATATCAAGTCAGAGCCAATCCAAAATCTATTCCCTGCCTATTCTTGTACATGTAAATGCAGGAAGGACAACCTAAAAGATCCAACAAATAAACATAAGAATTAGATTCGAAAGAATCCAAGCATGGAAGTTCCAAGAAATCGAGAAAAACTGGTGTGATAAAAGGAAGCACATAATTCTCACATCTTCTAAAAAGACACATCCATCAAGTAACAAAATCACAGCAATGACCATGGAAATCATATATAGAGATTGGAACAAAACTCCATAGAGCTTGGAAACCATATATAGAGCTTGCAGTGTTCTAAGGAGATAAAAGAACAAAGCAAGTCATTCAAAAACCAGACATGGTCATCATGTAGTATAGTTCTTCTGCAGGAGCTAGACCATGAAGAATAGAAAGAGAGACGATTTATAAGCATCCAGAAGCCTTGTTAGTCTCGATCAAAAGCAAGGAGCAAGAGAGTTAACCGTCCGTCTTCTCATTAACACTTGGTTGACAACAAAGGATCTGTTCCCTTGAAAGCAATACTTTCGAAAAACTTGAGAGCAGATATTCATCCACAAAATCAGAATAAAAAACCTATATGAACCTAAAAGAATGATGATCAAAGCCCAAAAAATCTTTTTCACACAATTTGCAAACCGACATATATGACTATACCCAAGTAAAATGGAAGATTAGAGGCAGTGAGGGAAAGGTTTGGTGATATGATTCATGGCTTCGGAGCCTGTAAGTAAATTGTTACATTAACCAACAAATAGATGCAGAATGATACATACAACTCAAACTATTCTAAACATTGCTGCAATCAGAACAGAGCTGTCTAGTCTTCTCCTTTAACATGTTATCATGCAGATTGTCATTTCTTCTTCCAAACCTACCACACTATTTCTTTTGGACCATAAGCATTTCTCACCATATGCCATCTGCACGTCTCATTTCTTCTTTGAAATGTTTATTTGACAATAGGCATATTAAGTGCCAACAAAAGTAGGATTAATGGTGTGAAGGGACCTTGAGGAAGACCTGAGAAAACTTTATCAGAAACAACAAAAGGATAATTGAATACTCTTATTTGGACAAGTGATATTGCTTTTAAATTTCAATGACAAGAAAGATACTAGTCAACCAACCAAATCGTTGGCTTGTCAAGAACCTAACAACTATGGTTGATCTCCTTGACATCAAACTACATTTTTAGGTATACATATCTTAGATTGTAATCTTTGTCCAATCATACACTAAAAACATCATTATATGGCTCAAAATTTTGATAAAAACAGTTGCCAAACTTAAAATAACTCTTTCAATCCCTTAATTAAGTAAAAGGGTTTTAATTTCATATGGCACCCTTGGTTCCACTAACAATCTTCTTAGAGGTGATCGTGGTGTTCTGGTAGTCGAAGTGTCTCACATAGCAAACTGGAGGTGTACAGAGAAATGTGCACTTAATTTATCTAAAATATACATATGCACAACAAATTGGGCCAGTATGATCATGCAAACTAAGAACTCTAAGCATGAGTTTATATTTATACAGATCAAAATGATAAAAATTTGGTGGTACAGTCCATTTATGTGATAGCAAATTTAATATATATATAAACCCTCTGTTTTATAACACAACCATATGGGTGTGCATGGGTTCTACGACCTCAAAAGTACGTGGCCACCGACCGGATACACAAAAA
>CM017197.1:11896564-11901564 GCA_004837865.1 Musa balbisiana | reverse complement strand
TGTCTCACTCCTCTTCTTCTGGTTCAGATCACCAGGCTTGATCTCACGTGGTAAGTCATCGATCGAAGCCTTTTTGAGTTCCTCTGTTATCGTTTCACTTTGATGTCTAAGATTTGGTAGATTTCTGTATGCTGATTTACTTGGAGATTGATCGATAACGCTGATCCCGATTCCCAAATATCGTTAGTGAGATTTGAATTTGAATTCATCATCATTATTCATGTCAGTGCTCATCTCGCAATCCGCGTCTAAGACAAAGCATCACTGTAGGGGAGAGAATGATATCGAGATGATTTGACTCACTTCAAAGCACTACTTGCATTCGGCAAGTGTTTTCATTTTATTTTGGCTATCGAGACATCCATGAAAAGCACAAATTTTGGTAGCTTGTGTTGTGAAATTTCTTAGTATTTACTCAATCTTGTTTTGGAACCAGTCCCTCTGGTGATTGTCCTCTTGCTTGTCCACTCAATTAACTGCTGCTTTTGTTCCTTGTTTCTTTTGCCTTGGCATGCTGCCTCAATCCTTGTCATTGCCAGTATTGCAAGTAGTGCATCATTCAATGAATCCATCCGTGGGACCTTCTAAACTTTTTCTCCTTCCTTGTTCCTTGCATTAGACTATTACATCAAATCTAAGATTATTGATAAAAAGTGGTAGTAGGATCACAAATCTTTTCTAATCAGATAATTATTTATTACTGTATTTATGATAGATAAATGATTCTGCAACTCATTTTGTAAATAAATTTTATGATTATTATTGTTTTTTCCTCTTTCATAAATGTGTTTCCCTATTTGTCTTGATAATAATGTGGCAAACATAGTAAACATATAATTAAGATTGTTGCCAGTTGCAACTCTTTCCTCTATTTAGTTGCCACTTCTAATCCTTCATTTCTTATATTTGTCTATTAATACACATGGTCTACATATATGAAAAGACTAATAAATACATTCTTGCTAAGTTTTATACACTTATGTTGTTCATGGGATTCCGCATGCTTGTGGATGTAGATGGCAATTCTTTCATTTGCTAATCACATTCTGGCTTGAATAATTAACAAAAAGAAATAAGAAGTAGGATCTCGATCCCACTGCAGGATCATATTTTTTATAGCAACTATTCAATTAGTAATACAGTGAAATTACTGTATTTATGCATGAGGTGGCTTTGTTTCAATTTATTTATCCCCTAGATTATAGTATACCACTGTACTATAAGTGTGCAGTGAGATTGAACAGGGTAAGCCTATTGTTGTTCCTTCCTGATATGAAAGGATTCGATAAATTTATAGATAAGATTATGTACAACCACTCTCCTGTGTTATTGGGATTCTTATGCACTGAGTATTGTAGTGCACTACTAAAAGTGAAATAATTAACCATATGGGGTATTATAGTTCACTTAACATGTCATTTGGTTGTCTATGTCAGAATTTTTTATTACCATGTAACTTGCAAAATCCATTTTCTTTGGTCTAAGTTTGGATAGCTGTTTGTGTCTCCATGAACAAATCTATAGTTTTGTTCTTCGGTAGCCTTTCTGATTTCAGAGACAATTTATGGAGTCGTTGGTGAAGTTCAAATATATCAAGTGCAGCTATGGTTTCTTCAGAAAAAGATATTGCAGCTATATATCTACCAATTTAGCCAGATTAATCATAACAGGCAAACATATATCTATACTGCCTAGTCAATTAGGTTGTAATGACCTATGATTTTTAACCTTGTCATAATGCAGTCAATTAGGTTGTAATGACCTATGATTTTTAACCTTGTCATAATGCAAATTACCAAAATTAATGTTTTACTTTAATTGAATTATTTATTTATTTTGTCTGTATAACATAATTAAAATGAGTCTCCTTCACCGTGTGGACCAACTATAATTAAATCAATTAAATAATTAAATAATTAATCAATCAATTAGCTAATTATAAAATTATTAATTGATTTATTTCTTAATGAGTGATGTGGTTTTTAGAAAATAATTATTTAGAACTTTATTTTTGTGTGAACCATAACAAATAAATATATTAATTTTATTTTATATGTGAAAATAAAATAAAAATAAAATATTATTTACTCTCATCTTCTCCTATATAAAGGGGGCTTCATTTCCCTCATTTTTTTAGTGAGCTTGATAGAAAGATTTCGGAGAATATCTGGAAGATCCCTGAGGAGAGGTAATATTCTCTACTCTTTTATTAACAATTCTGTTAATTTACTTCAATATTGTGTTAGGGATTTTACTCATACTGTGGTGGCATAATATTCTAATTAATAATATACACTCAAGATCTTGAAGATCTTATTGGTCTGACAATAACTTAGCTTGCTTTGAATTTATCAGTCAAATGAGATTTGTATGTTTTGAACACTGTTTATGGCACGCAGGAATATGTCAGTATGTGATAAACCATTTAGTTTAAAACTGCATGTGGTTTACACTTGTTCTTGGTGATCATATGGTAAAGCAGATTCGTTCTTCTCTAATGTGTTTTGATATTTGGTTGTGCACCGATAAGTTGATTTTATATTGTTTTCATATGAAACAATGGTCTCAATTATTGTGCCATTTATTCGACTATTGTCTTCGATGACGCTGAAGTGTGGATCAAATGTCAGATTCCGAGTACTCCTAAGGACTGTCAGACAACCATGGAGGCAACCGATGAGAGGTACACTAAAGACGGGACAACAGATGTCCATGGAAGGCCAGCTGTGAGGAAGAACACTGGGAATTGGAGAGCTTGCCCTTATATTCTTGGTATCATCCTCAAGTCACCTAATTGACATACAGTAGAATGAAAATTTATGCTGTGTTGTAATCTAACCATCAGATTTTTGCATCTCATCGCAGCAAATGAATGCTGTGAAAGGTTAGCATACTATGGGATGAGCACGAATTTAGTGAACTTTATGAAAGACCGTCTCAACCAAGGGAATGCAAAAGCAGCAAATAATGTCACTAACTGGTCAGGCACATGCTATATTACGCCACTTCTCGGGGCTTTCATCGCCGATGCGTACTTGGGAAGATATCGGACAATTGCTAGTTTCATGATAGTTTACATCATTGTAAGACCAGCATTATCCTTTCTAGATTTGATCTTTGGAGATTCCTAAACGACTTTGATCTCGTTTACAGGGTTTGATATTGTTAACAATGACAGCATCTGTCGAGGGTCTGAAGGCTCCTTGTAACCACGGCGTCTGTGATCCAACGACAGCACAAACAGCAGTGGTCTTTGTGTCTCTTTATCTCATTGCACTGGGAACCGGAGGAATAAAGCCTTGTGTCTCTTCTTTCGGTGCTGACCAGTTTGATGAATCGGATGAATCAGAGAAAAAGAGGAAGAGCTCCTTCTTCAACTGGTTCTATTTCTCCATCAACATTGGGGCTTTAATTGCTTCTTCTGTGCTGGTGTGGATACAGAATAATGTAGGATGGGGTTGGGGCTTTGGAATACCAGCAGTGGTGATGGCTATCGCAGTTGTGAGCTTCTTCTTGGGAACCCCATTGTATAGGCACCAGAAACCCGGAGGGAGTCCTATAACACGAGTTGCGCAGGTTGTTGTGGCATCATTGAGGAAGTCTGGAATGGACGTACCAGACGACAAGTCTCTTCTATATGAGGTGGCAGACAAGGAGTCTGTCATACAAGGTAGCCGAAAGCTTGCACACACTGACGAATTCAAGTAAGTTCATTAGAACTCTTCGTATTAATACTCTGCTTTAGATTTCTTTAACCTTCATGTGCTCATATCTTATTGTGCTTTTCCGTGATTCCTTCTTGCATATATTCTGTAGTATATGTTTTCTGTCTCTTGGTTAAGAGGGATAGAAAAACAGAGTGGATTTGTATGCTCCTGAGATGATACATCCGAAGGGGTTTATCGTATGTTCAATGTTTACAAGCTCGGAATATGATTCGTGCTACTCTGAGTTCCTTTCAGGTTCCTTGACAAGGCTGCAATTGTCACTCTGGAGGACAAGAACCCTGTGAGCCCCTGGAAGCTTTGCACCGTCACCCAAGTAGAGGAGCTCAAGAGCGTCGTGAGGCTTCTTCCAATATGGGCGACCGGCATCGTCTTCTCCACAGTCTATGGCCAGATGGGAACCATGTTTGTACTGCAAGGCAACACTCTCGATCCTTACATGGGTCCTCACTTCAAGATTCCTGCGGCTTCGCTCTCCATATTCGACACCATCAGTGTGATCGTCTGGGTCCCCATCTACGACCGCATCATCGTCCCGTTGGCTCGGAGGTCCACCGGCCGCGAGCGCGGCTTCACGCAGCTGACCCGCATGGGCATTGGCCTCGTCATCTCCATCTTCTCCATGGTGGCTGCTGGAATTCTGGAGGTTGTGAGGCTCCGCATCGTGGCAAAGCACAACATGTATGACTCCGACGCCTACCTGCCCGTCTCCATTTTCTGGCAGATCCCTCAGTACTTCATTGTGGGAGCAGCTGAGGTCTTCACCTTCATCGGGCAACTGGAGTTCTTCTACGACCAGGCACCGGATGCCATGAGGAGCTTGTGCTCTGCGCTGTCCCTCACCACCGTGGCACTCGGCAATTACCTGAGCACCGTGCTCGTCACGGTAGTCACAGGCATCACAACGAGGAACGGGAAGCTGGGTTGGATTCCGGATAACCTCAACCGAGGGCACCTCGATTACTTCTTCTGGCTCCTGGCAGTTCTTAGCTTAGTAAACTTCGTGGCGTACCTTGTCATTGCGAAGTGGTACACCTATAAGAAGACAACAGATGAGGAGTTCGATTATGGCAGTTCTTCGGAGTTGGGTACACAAGGTTGAAGATGCTAAGCTAGCTTTGAGTCCCCTTTGTCTGATTCAGATCGTGCTTATAACTTAGCCTTCTTGCAGACGGCTAATAGAATTGCAGCATGTGGAACTCGTTCTTTTCTCATGATGTAGATGAGATACTCTTAGTGGTCGTTTGCTAAGATAATTGATGTGCATGACTTTTG